>JADDOH010003184.1:0-54073 GCA_016648135.1 Agrypnia vestita | reverse complement strand
ACTAAACTTAAGACTAAAGGACGGCGTGAGGATTGGGGTGGAGATTTGAATCCGGTGGGTATGTTGAAGAACACTTGAGAGAGTAAGTATTTTTACAAACAATTCAGAAATGGCCGATCACGAGAACTGAAGATCATCGTTTTGACATTAATAGGGTACCTATATTTTATAAAAAAATGTAAACAAGAAAGAAACTAGATAAAAAAACATTGAGATTGACAGTAACAAAAATGTAGTCAATATTCAAACACATTCTATTACGTCCTCTCTTCTGCGCCTAATTACCACGCCCACATACCCACCGGACTCTCCTAGTCTTAAGTTTAGTATTAGTACTATTTTATTTATTTATTATTTATTAATGGTTTGTGGAACTCTATGTTTATTATTAATGAAATTAAAAATAAATTAAGTTTTTATAGTTTTGCAAGTTAAGTATTATTTCAAATACGATAGCTGTTTCGGCTTGTAAGGTCATTATTAAACAGTGGATATATGTGAATTTTCGAGTCTCCCGTCGTATGTAGACGATGATTTTGCTTATTTTCAGAATTTGCTATTTATATGTTATCAAGATACCTATTCGTGTATAAATAATGGTGTTTCTTATTTGAGATACATTTGCATTCATGCATAAAATTATCGTCACATATTAAAATTGATTTCTTTAGGCTAACGGTTATGCAACACTGCTCGTTCTAGCAGTGTACGTGGGTCTGGACCAACTTTGGTATTCAAGGCTCTATGGGATTAACTAGGGCGAGCGTAGGCTTTGCACACTTCTTTTTACGATATACGTGTCGACCGAACTCGTTAAAATACGATAAAAGTGTTTTTACTACATGTTTCAACCTGTACCTGATCCTGCGACCATTTTATATTTAAATTCAATTTCAAAAAGGATATTTGCAGATGCCAACAACAGCTCTTGATAAAGATCATAAATTTAAGACTCGAGTGGAGGTTATTGTTTTGAATATTGTGTGATACGTATGGGGAGTAAGAAAAAGTGATATGGTGATCATGAGACAAAGTCTAGATTGGCAATAAACCATAATGCGCGAGCGGGGAAACCAATGAAGAGGACGAAAACCCCGCTCTGCTTGCTCAATCCGTCCTCGATCTTTTGACCGAATAAAAGCATTCAATCTTAGACGTGTTATTTTTATTTAAAAAAAATAGATGCAAACACAGAATACTTATCAAATGAATATTCCTATTGTTTTCAAACTAAGCTAAACGCTTGTGCAATGAAAACGGGGCAAAAATGCTGGTGTCCCGGAACGCGGCATGAGTCACCAACCGATGGATCACTAGGCGAGAGTCTGAACTACTATATCATCTTATTAGTAAATCCGAAATAAATTCATTGTGAATAGATTGAGTATTATTTATTATTTACCTGCATGTTAACCCTTTCATACCTACCTAACACGATCATACGGGTCCATCAAATAACAAAAATCTCGTAAACGCTTTGAAATTTTCTAAATACATATGCCGGCCCGCGTCGACCGTGTGGGCCCACAGGTATATCGTGTTGGCATTAGTTTTCAAAAAAATTCAAGTTTCCAATTATCTTAGTTGAATATTGTATTACATAATAAACTAAATGTTTCAGCTTCAGTTTTCAAAAGGTTATGCCTTTCTTACGCCTGCCATACATCGCACATATATCTTGTGACACATTTCGTGAAAACTGGAAGATTTCCTATGTAGGGTGGAAATTCTTCCTTCATATTATTATTTTCGTGATCCTCAATCCACCAATGCGGGGCAATAAAAATATTTATTTTGTACAAAGAGTTAAGTAGTGCAGACATATGTTTTAGAAAAAAAGATAATTAAATAAAAATAAACAAGTAAAATGGAGATGATTTAAAAAAAGATTATATATATATATATATAAAAGTAATACAGTTTTCTTCTGGCCAATTTTACGGAGCCTGTAAAGCCGTCTTCATTTCAGTCAAAACGTATCAAAAAGCATATTTGAAGGCATCCCTATAAAAAGGGTCTTTATATTACATTAGGTGACAAAATGATTTTATTATTTTATAATGGTCTATATAACAGTATTTACCATGTGCGATATTTTATTTTTCATGATTTCAACTAAATCTTGCTGAAATTCGACATCAAAAATTGACTGACGTAAAAAAGGAGTCTACATGTATCTGGTAGAAAAAAATATGACGAATGCCCAAAGTTGACGATGTCGAAAGTTGAAAATAAAAAAACGGATATTTTGATTATTTATTGTACTAAGTGTTTTTTCTCTCTCCCGTAAAATTTGGTTTTTGCATATTTTGCCTTTTCATAGGGACGCCTTCATTTAACTAATTTAAAAACTAGCATTTGATTCATAAATATTTTTGTCGAGCCTCAAATTCGTAGAGGCCGCCCGAGATCAAGCTACATAAATCAGGTTATCGGAGATGTGTGCTGTACAACCACCAAGAAATGAAGAGGCTGGCAGGTGACAGAGAGGAGTGGACTCATCGAGTGCTTGGTGCAGACCAATCTCAGGATTGTGATCCAAAAAAAACCCTACTTGTGCCGTGTCTCGTATATTTTTGTAATTTATAACATAAATCTTAATTTTATTTTGCGTTCATAATTTTTCAACCATAATAATATTAGGTATAAAGTTATTCACAAAATGGTCGCGAAATATTTTTACATTGTATTTTAATGTCACACTAAAACTTTTATATCAGGTTCATAAACAATGTGCTACGCATTTAAAAAAATATATTTTTGAGATTATTATTATTTGGGATCAACCTTTAAACTTAATAAATCTTTTTAGTAACATTTCAATAATTTTTTTAGATACCTATGTAGGTACTGTCTTTTTCTTATTGTATGCCGATATGCTGAAGGCTCATTAATAGCTTTTAATGTTGTGATACCCAAAAATACCCCGATAATGATAAAAATATGATAATATCTTTATGTAATTGAGTACAAAATTATGTACATTTTTTTAATCAATTGATATAACTTATAGTATCGATTGATTGTAATGAAGATTATAAAGAAGCTTTTAAATTTAAATGGTATTTTGTGACGTCATCTATGTAATTTTATGTTTTTGGAATATTTCTTTGGATAATATGGCCAAGAATTTTTGTTTATCAAATTTGGCCAAATTGTATTTGTTACTATAGCTAGACCGTATTCAAAAGAATGTGCCCAAAAAATATGTGTGTTGTTACGATGCACAAAATGAACACAAAATAAGTTTTTCTAGGAAGTAAATAATCTTTTTTAAACTGAAAAATATATATTTATTTGGAATATTATTTTGAGGCTTGTAATAAGGCTTACCAGGCAACTTTCTCCTCGCTTTCCTCTTACCGGACAAAGCTAGGGAATGGTCATTTGATTGTGGTCGACCTATAATGTTTTGAATTAAAATTTGATAATCCAAAACTGTTCCAATTTAAATTTTCAGCTTTGGGTTGAGAGTAATTGTAACATTTATCATTAATAAAAGAAAAATTAATTAGTAACTACTTTCAGCACAATTCCGTATATAAATTAAATAAACAAGCCAAATATAATAAAATGATAAATAATAATAAGGTCACAGATGCCAAGCTTAAAATTTGTATGCACACTTGTTTTTTAAGAGTAACAATCCTACTTATATCAAAGAAATTCACAGAATTAAATTCGTTACAAACTTTTTGCGTAAGTGAGTTTTTCATAAAATTAGAGTGACAAACATCTTCATGAAATGGAATATGTGATACTCGTGCCATAACTGCAGGGAATACAATAATTAATCATGTTCACCAAACCTGAGCAATCCACACTCAATTTATTATTTTTAATAAGAAGAGGATATTATAAATTTATAAACATTGCGATAGGTGTTTTAAATTAAGTAATTGCATTTACCAATTATAGTCAAGGTGATCTAATGCTTTTTGCTTAACCGTTACCATTTCCATTGATCAAACAACCGGCCCCAAGGAATTGGAAAAAAAAACTGTGGATGGATGCAAATGATACATGGGGGGTATAAAAGCGATAACAGCAATATCACATTGAGATGTTCCTGAGATAAATATTAAAAAAACTGTCACTACCCAAGGAAATTTCTCTGGAATCTATCTACATCTTAATGAAAATAAGCTGCAAAAATAATTGTCACCTCAGTTCTCCTTTTCTGTAGTTGTATAAATAAATATTTAACTTTAAAATATGGATTTTGCCGTGTTTTCTAATGAATAGTGGACATAGCTGCTTTTGCTTTTAACATAATTTGATATTAATTTATTTGATATGATATTTCAGTGTGACATTGATATCAACTCTCAGTTTACTAATATAAATCGGCCATTTTGTCAAGTATACATCCTTGGAAGATGATTGGTTCAACTGTATATTGCTGGTTTTTCTTTTGATAGCGATTTGGAGACATGATTTGGAGGCGATATAGCTATATTTCTATACAATTTTGAATCCAGTACATTTTTAACTAATTAACCTTAATGACTGTATTCAAAACATGTATTTTGATTTTTTGGTTATTGCTGCTTTTGTTTTTATACCCCTCGCATATATCTGGAGAGAAACTTGAGTCAACTGTGAGTACGACCCAGGACCGAGACTTGTGGAGGGCACGACGAGCCGTGTCTCATTTGATTAAGACCGCTTTATGTCAATACTATCATGACAGAGGAGTAAGGGAGATCAAAATGTATTTATGTATACAAATGTAAAACGTGTATTTGTTATCTGGCAATTAAATTGAATGGTATCTTCTTTACCTAAATCGCTAAATTAATTGATATATCTTAATTATAGTTCTGATAATTATCGGATTATTAAATTAAAGTGTTTTTCTTAGAACCCATCTCTTCCATATTGGCGGCGTAACGATAAAGAAGGCCTACATTTTCATGGACTGACATGAAATTTTAGAAGGATTCTATATACATAAGTTCCAATTAACACTTTTATACATATAAAGGAGAGGGTGACGTAGTGGGGTTTCTAATCTAAATTAATTAAGATTAATTACAGATATCTCATAGAGACGAATCTATTTATATGGGAAAGTATCTATGGAAATCTTTGGGCGCTTATAGAGCTTACGACCAATTATATGGTTGGCTTAAGAGATCACTTTACAAAATGTAACGTTCACCAATTCCACCCAATTCGGCATTCGTCTCTGTGAGACATCCATAATTTATCTTAATTAATGATGATCCATCTGCGGATAATATACAGTTATTGTTTTTCTAAAAATATGAAGAAACCCAAAAAAATATTGCGCAATCAATATTGTTTTACCAACGACGACATCTGTACTGGTCTATGGGAATGATGAAATTTCAACTTGTTGACTTTAGTAAAAATACAACTCATATATGAAACAACGCGTGTAGATTAAACATTTATATGATTTCCAGAAATTTTATAGATTTGTTGGTCTGTCATGAGTGGAATTGGTAAACGGTACATTGTGTAAAGTGATCACTTAAGCCAGCCGTATGATAGGTCGTAAGCCCTATGAATACACAAAAAAATTCTGCACTTATGTGATTTCCCATATAAAAAATAGCTTCGTCTTTACGATACATACGTCTTTATATACCTTGATTATGTCTGATAATATTTGTAGTAGACATGAATAATACAATTGTGGAGTATAAAAGCAAAGACAGCAATATCCAAAAAAAAATAATGCAGTCATCGAGGATAAGTAATTAATAATGTACTGAATTTGAGATTTTATAGGAAACATGAGTTTGGAAGGGATAGATACATATAATCTAGAATTCAGTACATTTTCAAATATAATAGTAATTACCGGTGACCGCAATCAAAACATTTTTTAAAATTTTTTGGATATTGCTGCCTTTGCTTTTATACCCCACGATTATATGAATACTCATTTAATTATATTCTCTCATTACTTAATCGAATTTACATACACAATGATTTTTTATGAGGTAAAATCAAAAGGTATAATTGGCGATGGACAGGATATATCAAGGTGCAAAATTATCACGAAGATTCGTGCATCGTTGAATTCACGTGACAAAAAAGTAACCAAAAAAAAAACAAGTTTTTACAGTACTTTCTCATTTTCGGGCTTCGTGTCTACCACATGCGTTGGAATCTCCACACAACTTACTGATTTGTATGAAAAAAACATTAAAATTTTGAAAAATCCAAAATTATACTGCCTGTAATTATTTTTTGATAATTTTGATAGCTCTTCTTGATCGTCACCACGAGTCTACTTGCAAAGTTTCAGCTCGATTGGATCACGGGAAAAGGGTTAAAAATCGATCCAAAGTTTTAGTCAAGCAAGCGGACGCTACGAGTTAATATAAAGGGAGTAAAAACTGATCCAGAAGATGCCCAGAGAATGACTGAAGAGAGTACAATAAGAGAGTTACGAGGTGACCTTCATCCAGAAAAAGAAAAAGAAGAAAATGAGGATGATGATGATAATGATTGTAAATCTTGTTGAAGAGTAATCACAATTTTTCAATTTCAAAATCACTTCATGCATTACCTACATGTATCTCAAATAAAAATATAGAAACTTTCCATTGCATTCGTATTTATTGATTTAATTACGTAATTATAATTTTTGTAAATGCTATTTAATGTAAAATTGCATATAAGTTACTTTCATAGAATCTTATTATATTATAACTAGCTGTAACCCGTCAAAAATGACGGTACTTTTACATGTCGGTTCCTAAGCAATAAGTACGTATGTATTTTATTTTACAAATTTTTTTTCCGAAAAAAGTCAAAATAGCCGCCCGCAGGGCCTTGAAGAAAACAAAAAACTGCGAGTCTATAATAAATATATCATTCCTTTATTCAATAAAACATCATCTGTCAGTTTACATATTTACTTAAAAAATTAAGAATAAATCCACGAGAAATCTAAAATGTATTTATAAGGCTACTTATTAAATTTTTATTTATAATTTTACCTAGTTATATCTTGAAGTGCACTTATTTGTTATCAAAGAGAAAAATAAAAAAATCTATCCAAATACTAAAATGAGAATATCTCTGTTTTGCAAATATGATCTTAGAGATTTTAGAAAACTGGTCACCAAATTCTGTATTCAGTTTTAAAAAATAAACAGTAACAAGTAAAATGATTTAATTTTAAAAACAATTAGGACAATTAAAACGTTATAATTGCTTTTAAAAATATATTAGTGAATCTTTGATATTATTTGTACGATAAAACGTTTGAGTATGCC
Source organism: Agrypnia vestita (assembly GCA_016648135.1). Taxonomy (NCBI): domain Eukaryota; kingdom Metazoa; phylum Arthropoda; class Insecta; order Trichoptera; family Phryganeidae; genus Agrypnia; species Agrypnia vestita. The sequence goes on along the minus strand of JADDOH010003184.1, from coordinate 46,814 downwards.
ATTAGGCTGGCGTGGAATGAAATTCCAGAAGATTATTGACTAGCGATTACCAAAAGAATTTACAATTGAATGATATAATTCCTCGGTCCAGATAAGCGAGAAATAAAAAGATTTTTATCTTGGATTGACATGCATTTCTCGTTTACTATATTAGATACGAATCCGATCCAGATATAAGTATTACGTATTTCAACAATCATCTTAATAACGATGCGTTTAATCGAGACAAAGCATACCGCGCCTGACCATAATAACAATAATATCACATTATAACTATACCTAATATCACATCTAACTTATATACAATAACGATTTTTGGAACTAAGTTCTTTAACGCGGCTTGCGATAGGAGTTGACTGGTAGAAATCGTCACGTAAGGAAAAATAAGAGATACAAACAGCGGTTCGAATTAGCTCTCCAAGTCCGTGCTTTGTAATAACACCGCGCCCCTTTTACTCCTTTTTTCCCTCTATCTCCCGTCCCATTCATGTGCTCAGACAGACGTCCGTCCAGACATATTACCGGTGATAACATTAGTAGTGTCTGTTTTTCTGCTCTAATAATTTTGGCAGGCTAAAATGAGGGCTCAAATGTTTACGCAATAATGTTGATGTGACTTTATTTATGTTTAAATTATAAAGAACAAATAGGAATTAAGTACACATTCGTGATATACAAAAAATCTTTGAAATGGAACTGCAAAAAAGATGGAATATAGATGGCGTACTTTGAAACGTTAAAAGTGATGTAATTATGCTATTATCTGCACTACTTGTGTTGTTGACATACAGTGCTAATTTTCTAATAAAGTATTTACCATGTCGTGATGCCGTAATTGTTGATAAATGTATTTCCTGATACGGTGAAATGTTTAGCATAATTATTGAGAAAAACTCCTATTGTGGTGGATGCATGGTTTTAAAAATTCTGTCAAATTGTCCCACTTTCTTAATCGAAGCATGCAGAATACAATTTCGTAGTATTTGGTACAAATGCTACTAAATTTAAACATAATAAAAAGTAACCCAAAATAACCAAGTTTTATTACATTCCCTTTCTTTGTAAAATATAACAACAATTAAAGACGAATTAAACATATAACATAACACTAAACTTACAGTAATTTAATATATTTCTAAAATCTCAGATTTTTTGAGCTTTGATAAGACACTTCATGCTTTGAAGATTAAATTCTAAAAACATTTGTCAGTCAATTTAGATTTTCGACATTCGTAGTGAAGTGCCTATTATGAATACCGACGGAGTAATTCAAATTTAGAAAATATTCCGCGACGTTATCGGGCCGCTATGCTGGTAATCAAACTTTTGTAGTGATTCCAATTTGAAAAAACCATTAAAATTTCTAAAACTCCGAAATTATACTATAATTATTAATTTTTTTTAACGAAAATTTGACAGATCTTCTTGATCGTCGCCACGAGTCTATTTGCCAAGTTTCAACTCGATTGGATCACGGGAAAAGGGTTAAAAATTGATCCAAAGTTTTTTCACCCGGCAAGCAAGCAGACGCCACGAGTTAAAAGAAAGGAAGTAATAAACACAAACACAGACTGTACGTGTATCAAATTAAGAGCAGGAATTTAAGGGAATATATAACTTGTTCAAGAAATAAATAATGGGCAAATAGCCATAATCATTATTATTATGTTATTATATTTGGATAATTTATATAGCATCATTTTCATGAGAACTCACCTTCTTTCATAAGGGCACATTCTTTTTATTCTTCTTTGAGTGTCCTATCAGGAACATGTTGGTGATCACTCTACTGAAAGTCTGTCTATCCTGCGCTACCCGGATAGTTCCTCCACCCTTCTAATACCGGTCCACTCTCGTACGTTTCGTAGCCACCGCGTCTATTTCCTACCAGCCCCTCGGCGACCCTTTATCTTACCGTTTAGTACTAATTGTAGCAATTGATATTTTTCTTCTCGTAGTTTGTGACCAAGATATGAAATTTTTCTGACTTTTACTATTGAGAACAGTTCTCTATCTGCTCTAGCCCGCCTGAGAATTTCTGTGTTAGGCCCGGTTGTTTCAAATTCGATCAAAGTAAGCGTAGAGTTTAAACTGAAATTTTTACGTTCTCCACCAATCAGACGATCCGTTTTCGTAAAAATCTATGCTTTTATCGACCGCTTACTTTGATCGAACTTGAAACAACCGGGCCTTAGTGATGCTGTCGGTCCATGAGACTTTGAGCATTCTCCGGCTAAGCCACATTTCAAAAGTCTCTAATCTGTTCGTAGTATTTACTTTCATAGTCCTTGTCTCACATCCATACAGCAAGACAGACCACACATAATATTTTTACATTCTCTGCCTTTTGTAAACTAAATTGATATTGTCATTGCACAAAAGGGATTTCATTTTATTGACTGGTGTTCTTGCTGCTTTGATTCTGTATTTAACCTCCACATCTGAGTCAAGGGTCTTCGTAAGTATACTGTCAAGGTATCAAAACCTTTCCACTTTTTCAACATTGCAACCATTTAACTGTATCACTGATCCAGAGTAATCTAGTCCAAATGTAATCCATTTATTTTATTGACGTTTATTGTTAGCTTCAGCTGCTCACCAGCTTTATTAACTTTGTTGTCGTCTTGGAGGTCATCAATACGGTCACCAAGTAATATAGTTTCATCTGCGTGTTTTATGTTATTGATCACAGCTCCGTTGATTCAGACCCTTCTCGGTATTATTTAGGACTCTTTTAGAGACGTAGTCGGAATAGAAATTAAACAATAGTGGGGACAAGATACAACCTTGCTGAATAACGATTACGTCAGATCTCTCATCTGCATGTCTTATTTCTGCTATTTGGAACCAATATACATAGGTTTGTAATGAAATTCTGGTCTTCCGCAAGCATTTTCATTAGATCAGCATGTTTTACCATGTCAAATGTCTTTTCGTAGTCAATAAAATAGGCAAAGACTTCATTTGGTGATCATGATCACCATGATCATGTGGTGACTCTCTTTACAGAGTCCTGAATCTCTGGTCTGCCAACATATAGTCAATTTATTTCCAGACAGTATCATAGATTGTTCCATCCAGAGGTGATCTCCATGTATAGTCTTTTTTTCGGGAGTTTAATCCAGGTATTTAATACAAACATATTTTTATCCTGGTAGAATTTATATGGTTTATCACCTTTTTGATTGCTTATGCCTAAGCCACATTCATCAATTATATGAGAGCGGGAACCATCACCAATTTTGGCATTAAAGTCTCCAATTACTAAATTGAATCCTCCCTTCAAACTTTGAAACGTGCTGGCTAGTGAGTCATAAAAAAATTCAATATCACCGTCATATCTCTCTTCCGCTGTAGATACATACAATTGCATAATATTGATGTTGATGGGTTGGCTGATTAATTATCATAATATATTATCATTCTGGGTACAAAATTCGGTACTCGAGATCGGCAGAAAATTCTTTACAAATTTTATGTACCTACTTTTTCATGATAAACATAGCAGCCCCGTTTCGATGGTTTCTGTTCTATGGGTTACTTCCTGAGTAGTATAGATTTCCCTTCTTATATTGGTTTATGCCGCTACCAGTCCATCTCAATTCATTAATTCCAAGAATATCTACTTTTAATCGTTCCATTGCCTCTACCTTATTATCCAATTTATCCAATAGCCAACTGCTGTAAGAGTATAAACTTCTAACGTTCTATATTCCTAATCTTAACATTGAATTCATATTTTGATCCGGGAGATTTTTTGCATCCCTGCCTGCATTTTTGCATCCAGGGCCGCCCGGGACTCGGGGTCATTGCTTGTTGGTTCCTCTACATAGTGATGTCCTGAAAAAAACATACTGGAGTGGTTTCCAGTTGCCTTCTCCAGAGATTTTTCTGTAGGGGTTACCTTCCCTTAACTAGGTTGTTCCAGTTTTATAGTGCCGGAAACTTGCCATTCGCTCTCTCCTTATCTGATACAACCATTATGTTAGGGTCAGTGGTCATGTTGTATGGGGCTTGCGAGATCACAAGGAATACTCTAGGATGCTAAGGAGTAGGATTTACTTGAAATGTTGCTGTTATCATTGCAAGATGGCGTATCATGGTATTTTATAGGCCCATATCCCCCACCAGGATAATGTTCCACCGTGGTCATTCCAGTCATTTAGTCCCTATTACATTATTACACTTTATTAAGGGCACATTATTAAACTTATTAAAATTATTTTCCAAAACATCTAACTGGCTAAAAAAATTAATTATTGTTATTTATAATGGATTGATGGTTAAAACGATAGTTGAGAGTGCCAGAAAGAAGAGGTGTTAGACCAGTTTCTATAAGTCTTGCAACTAGATACACGTATGCTAGAATATAAAAAAAATTATCTGATTGTTTTTAACGGCTATATCGATATGAAGAACAAAACGGAGTCCTTTATGTTATCTGCAGATTCATGTTTTAGTATAAAGAAACATATTTAAAAATATGGTCACACTAAATAATTATGTTTTGCCTTTAACACCTTATAAAATGAGGGCATTCTCAAACACCACATCAATTCCTTTCCACGAACAGCTTGAAAGGTCATCGCAAAAACCATGTGCAATTTTTTTTTGGAAAGGTTGATCAGTATTCGTCAAGGAGATAATACCATTATAATGAAAATAAATGTTGAGATATTTAAATTGCTCGGTTTGTACAGAAAATCCGACTCCACATCTCAAATCGCTCGAGCCAATGCGAGATACTGTTTGGCATCTATTTTTCTTTGCTCCTTGTTGTTCTATGAAATGGCTCAATTCTTCAAGCAGACCTCAACATCGGAGACTACTAATGACGTCATAAAATCCACATACACACTGGGACACACGCTGGCTGTTTTTATTTACGTGATCAAATTAAATTTGTTGCATTGGAATCAGGATGTCTTTTGGAACCTTTACGATTCATTACAGTCTGATTTTACAAAAAGTGAGTTATTACATATTTGTGTATTTCTTTGTGTTTTTTATTTTTTTTTCTATATGAAAATAAAACACTTAATAAAAATGATTGTTTATAATATTTCTTATATATTTTAAACAATTTTTACAAAATGTTACAGAGCTTGTCCACAATATTTTAGAGGTACATTATTTTTTTATCAATTGGTTGAGCAACTTAACAGATTGACATTTTTAAAATTGATTTTTTTTTTGGTATGTATCTACTAATATTTTATTAATTACACCTACATGTTTCGGAAAAGTCTTTCCATCTATAGGGTGATTTATAAATGTCAAATTAAAATTTTTTTTAGGTACATTCTTGGTTAAATTATGAGGCGGAAATGTTTTTTATTAACGAGCTGTAGCTCGTCTCAAAAATGACGACACTTTTACATGTCGGTTCCTAACGAATAAGTATTAAAAATAAAATTAACACCTGACGATGGAAAGGTATTTCCGAAACATGTAGGTGTAATTAATCAAATAATATAAGTAGATAGATTTATACAAATAATACAGTCAATATTTTTAAAAATGTCAATCTACAATGTTGCTGAATCAATTGAAAAAAAAAGAATAAGTATTTATTTTAAAAAAAAAACGACAGATAACGAAATTATTATAATCGGAATGTTCTACGTTAAAGTAACATATAGTTCTATTATATTTGCCTACCTCTGCTGGAAAGCGGCGTGATAGCTATTTAGTTATTTGTTTTGCACCATCTAAAAACATAATTATGTACATCAGTTTGTGAGAATTAGTCTCCACGGCCTCACCGGAAAGCGACCATAGAGTCCCTAAATCTGGTGTATAGGTTCTTCTTTATGAATGTTTTGATTAAAATTTGTGTAATTATGTTTGTTTGATTCAGATATTAGTTTATATATCGTGGGATTACTGCCGAAAATTGGTAAGTCCACATTTTAATTAATTTGAGTTAGCGACGAATTACGTACGCAACTGTACACGAATATCTATCCGATATCGGTTTTTCAAGAAAATATCATCTTTTAAAGCCCAGTATTCTCTAAAACCAGACACACAAAGATATGTAAAAATACAAAATTAACCAAAGCAATGAAGAATCCAAAAACAGTAGAAACATGGCGAGTAGACAATAGAGAATGTCAAACTTTAAAATTAATATTATGTTTTAGAGGCTTTTGGCAGAAACCCCACGATATCCTCAAGTTTGTGTTTACTGGGGTATTATGCCGTGTTGTTACGACCTTTCGGGCCGACGTTTCGGATCCCATTGCAGGGTCCATCATCAGGGCTGATGTGTTGTCTTGAATGTTGGAATTGTGGTTAAGTATCGGCTTGCAATACCGTGCCGAAGTCATGATGTGTTGTATTGCGTTGTATGTATGATTCATCTGTTGTCTGATCACTATCTCTGCGGAGTCTGCGACGAGAATGACTTTGAAGCGCCGGATACCAAGATGTTTTTAATTTGAGACCATCATCTCTATTAATGTTTATCAGATGCTTGTAGATTTCTAGTGCTTCCTTGATAAGACGCGCATGGTGACTCTTAGGCTTTCCAAGGATTTTCGGTTCGAATGCAAAATGATTGCCGGTATCCAGAAAATGCTCAGCCAGTGCTGATTTTTCTGGATGACCGAGTTTGCATGCCCGTTTGTGCTCGTTGACCCTTTTGGAAATGGTACGCGCCGTTTGTCCCACGTATACTTTATCGCAGTCTTGACAATCGAGTCTATACACACCGTCTGTTTCCAAGCGATCTCGATCCTTTGCTGATCTCAACATATCCTTTATTTTGGAGTTGGTACCAAAAACTGTTTTTGGTACGCAATACAACACATCATGACTTCGGCACGGTATTGCAAGCCGATACTTAACCACAATTCCAACATTCAAGACAACACATCAGCCCTGATGATGGACCCTGCAATGGGATCCGAAACGTCGGCCCGAAAGGTCGTAACAACACGTCATAATACCCCAGTAAACACAAACTTTAAGATTCTGAGTGGCAGTGAAAACCTAAGAACATTCTTAACCCACGATATCCAATCGCTTTACGTGTGTTTAGATTATACATTTGAATATATTTTAGATTATTATTCATTTGGATATTTACAGTGTACGGTGCTGGAGATATAAATGTCAAGAATATTTTGAATACAGCGAATACTAAAGGGCAAATAATTACGCTGATTTATATTCTTCTGGGGGTGGTGTTGTTTCTTTTTTTTGGTTGGATTCCTCTGTTGAGTAAGATGGTAATGGGAGATGAACAGGAACTGCTGTTACCACTACAAGGGGAGTAAGTATACAAGTAATGTATAATGCATTTATAGAATGTAAAAAATTAATCTGAAATGCTTATTTCAAATCGACAGAATCTTTTGTTTGAGAGAATCGCATAAATAAAACAAATTTTAAGCTTCAGCATACTGATAAAGAAATACCCTTCATGCGGTCGTCCAGCAATGTGAGAAAAACTCGCAATTTTTTCTCACATATTCTCTTGCGTTTTTTAACACATTTCTGTTTGAAAATATATCATCTGGTCTGTGTCTTTTGGGGTATTACACCGTGTTATACGATGTTTCTGGTCAACGTTTTGGATCCTATTGCAGGGTCCATTACCAGGGCTGATGTGTGAAAAAGTCGATCTGTAACGCATTTATACAGTCCCATCTAACACGACCTGTTTTCTTTTTCTCTTTATTCAATGGATGATATAGAGAAACAGAGAGAAAGAGAGAGGCATCGTTATTCTTTTAACTGCGATATTAATAATGTATGATCTCTTTTTGTCTAACTAAAAATGGTAATATTTATATTATATTTTTTTTATTATTTTTAAAAAATTATAATAATATTTAAATGTAACAGAAAAAGTGTTGAATTAAGGTAATGTATAAATTAAGTAGTATAGTGTATGTATGAAGAATTCTTTAATTAAATAAATAAATTAAAAATTAACAGGCCACTTGTAAAACTGTACATTCTGTTTGTGTGTAAGAATACATTTCTATATACGTTATATTGTACTTACATAATGTCAATAATATTAAGTAAGTAAGTGAACTGTGATATGTCTTTAATAATTTTTATATATTTTTTGTCTCGTTTCGTTTTTTATTTAGGTGGTTTATTTGGACTTACATAGTGTTTGGTCCGATATCAGTATTTATATTTCATATAAGTTACTTCTTTAATTTCTCTTCTCATTCATTCGTTCAGCAAACCGTCTATGCGACCATGGTAAGTTTGTATCAAAGTTTTTTTTTAAATAAGTTGCGAACACGGAATGCTAGTCGCTTCAATATTCTTACTATTGTCAAAATAAGCTAAACGCTTGTGCTATGAGAATAGGACTAACTTGCTGGTGTCCTGGATGGGGCAAACCACCGACCACCAGATCACTAGGCGAGCGTCATGACCACTACTCCAACAAGCTACTCTTTTATTTTATGTATTGCGTCCATTACTATCAATATTGTTATAACTGTTATAACAAAGTGTTTGATAATAAATATTGCCCTGTACGGAGTGTGTGATTTTGTTATTTATACTCTATTATTTGGTTTCTTTTTATTTATTATGTTATTTTCCTTGTATGTTTTTTTTCCTTTTTATTGTTATGTTACTGTTTTTCTTACTATGTATATAATGTATTATAATTATGTATTTATGTATTTTGTTTTCAATAAAGACATATCTCAAGGCGGGGACAGTGAATGGCTTTGTTCGAGCGGCCGTGTCATTTCGCAACGGTTTATACTACCGGTGCGGAGCAGCACGGTCCTGCTTGTTAGTTGAAAAAAATGTCAACCTGGAGACGATTGAGTAGGACCGATACGGAAGCTTTTGCTCTTAAAGCGGTCCTGGGTAAACGGTGGGTACCATTCACTGTATGGGGTGTGCCATTTATTATCAGCCGTGCCGTGTTCATGCTGCTGCGCTACACTGTGGCGCAGCGTGGTTGCCATGTAGCATTAAAAATGCCAACCTGGCTTCGATTGAGTGGGTCGATATGGGAGCATTCGCTCATAAAACGGTCACAAGCATGCGGCGGGCCGCCGCAAATGTAAGTTTGTATTTACTTGACAATTACTTCTTTCATATTTCAGCTTTATTTTGGAAACACCCGGGGGATTGCTAAAAGTTTTCGTTTATATTTTGCAACTCTTTCAAATAAGCTGTACAATTCTCATCTCCATGGGAACGGACTGCATTATCGTCGCAATTGCGCTTCACGTTTCTGCACATTTCTCGATCGTTGCATACGAAGTGCAGAGGATTGGGTCGATTCAATCTACAGAGGCCAGACAGACCAAAGAAAGCACAGCAAAGACAAGAAGGACCGCGGGAAAGAATAATGCTTGTTTATCAATTATCTGTGAAACCCAGATGTCCGCTGGCACGAGCGATCCTGATGGTGAAAGTTCGGCGTTGCACGACTTGTACAGATGCATAAACAGGCATACAGTTGTTATCGAATATGTTCAGATAATGGAAAAATTGTTTAGTTGCCATGTTTTCATCGACTATTCTATAAAAACATTCGCCTTTTGCTTTATGCTATTTAAAACAACGCTGGTACGTACATTGTTAATTTATAATTTTCTGTTATTATACTACAGAATGTGCTTTGCATAATATCGCCGGCTTGTTTCAAAATCTACGCAATCAAAGTCGTTCAGGAGGGAGATAAAATTTCCTATATTCTAGAAAAATCTTTTGTTCATCGGAGCAAGTAAATTTATATTCCATAACTTGACTTGGTAAACAATGAAACAGCAATGATCAAGATTAATTTTAGATGCCTCATAGAGACGAAATTATATACTTTGTGGGAAAGTAGGTTTGGAAGTCTTTGGGTGTTCATAGGGCTTACGATCTATCACACGGCTGGCTTAAGTGATCACTTTACTTAAAGTAACGTTCACCATTTCCACCCATAATAGAATACGTCTATCAAATTTTCGGAAGTTGTATATATTTAAGTTTTACAACCCGTTTCATATGTATGTTGTAATAATAATTAGCGCAACCGGCATCCAAAGCTTTTTCATTCCCTTTGATTCACCACAGATTAATAATGAAATATATTTTTTTATTGAAATTTTTTAGCAATTTCCTTTGTATATATTATCAATATCCTTTAGCAATATCCTTTATATGTATTATATGATGTTCCCGGGACAAAATCCAGTATATTGTTCTGAAAAATTTTGACAAACTCCAAATATTCTGATAGAAATGACCAGTAAAATTGACTTACGTAGAATTAAAATAAGGTGTGAACACAAAAAAAATACAAAAATAATTTCCAGCTTAAATTTTTAATTGAGATAAATTATAGTTTATAGATGTCGGGGTAAATATCTTGATTTCACTCTGATTCAGAGTTTCCTACAAGGAAATTTCAATGTGGTAATCTCTAGATAGGGCAGGTTACCACTAACCAAATTCTCCAGGTAAACCCCTGTTGAGTGGTTCTTCGGTCGGTAGTCTCTGGTCGGTCGGTATAGAGCGCCCGACCAGAGACTACCGATGATTTTTGCCTGGACATCAGAAGTCTCACATGGGTGAAGCTATTTATGTGGGAAACAAGTATAGAAATATTTATGACTCACTCAACTCACTCAACTTTCACTAACACTGCACTTGATACTTTGTAGATACATAATTACTACCTTATGAAAATAAATATTACTGATGAATTCAAAAAAATATTATAATTGTGTTCTATAACGCCACTCTGGGACAGGCGTAGCCTAGTAGAGTGACATAATCCACAAATTTAACAAAAAAAAAGTGTAATTTGTCTTATATTTTATTGTTAAATTAGTATTAAGTACCTTTATTTGTAAACAAGGATTTTTTGAAATAAATAAAAAAATAAAAAAATTAGGGAGGAGGGGCTTAAGTCGGCTAATACAGGGCTTCTGACCTGTATTAGCTGACTTAAGTGATCACTATTTCAAGATTTCTACAATTTATCTCAATTAATGACAATCCCTCTACGGACAAAATCACGAAATTGTATTCTTAGAACATACCAACAAAAATATTGACAATATTTTTATTTAAAAAAAAAGCGTGAACGAGTGTCGATGAAATTAAAATTTGAAATAAATCAAAATTAAAAAAAAACTGACTTGCGTAGAGTTAGTAATAGGCTGACGATGTATGTAAGGTACAAAAGCAAAGACAGTAATATCAAAAAAAATTGAATTTAGTTATCGAGGATTACTAATTTATAATGTACTGAATTTGAGATTTAATAGGAAACATAACCTATAAATTTATAGGATTATTAATTAATTAGTAAACTAATAATCCTTGGTGTCTGCACAGAGGAATTCTAATTTACTAATTTAACGAGTCCAATTCAAAATATTTTTTTAATTTTTTGGATATTGCTGCCTTTGCTTTTATAACCCACATATAGAATATAATTCATATGTACAGAGCGATTATTTGGTCCGTCACCCAAAGTGTAAGAAATATTTTATATTCAAAATTGAATGAAAAAGATCCCTCCGAAGTTATTGCTTCTAGCTACGAGACACTCTGTATATATATTAATATTTTTATAAATAATTAAAAAACATATCGGTGATTACTACATACAGATACTGTCGAAATCCTATTTGGAACTGCAATAATACGATTTCCGTTTTACTATACTTTTCGGCCAATGTCTAAAAAAATACATATTTTTGTTTCAAAAATACATGCGTAAAAGAAAATTAAACTTTCTTTTTAACATTATCCGAAAATGTAGTGTCAATATGATAGTTTAAGGCCGGTGCCACACAACATGGATTTTCCGCCGCGTCTCTTCGGTCGCGGAACGCCACTACATTTCTTTCCATTCAATATGCGCTTATCAAGCACACTACGCGGATGGTCGGTAGATCAATTTTTGCAGATTCGACAGTTTATGTAGGGACCGTCAATATGGTTTACATATTAAGTGTTGTTCGTATTTTATTATAATTATGTACATGGTATATCAAGTTCTTTGTACTTTATAAATATCACTAAGTCATCGTACATACAGGTATATGAGACGCTGATATCCATAATTATTTTATTTTACAATTTAATAAATATTTTTATTTTACAATTTAATAAATATTTTTATTTTACAATTTAATAAATATTTTAATTGGACATAATTTTTATTTTATTTCTCGTTTCAGATTCACAACGACCCACTGAAAATTGTTAATGTTTGCATTTCCTTACTAGCCATCCTATTTCAGATGTACTCAACGGCTTATTACGGCCAACACATCATTAATGAGGTAAGGATGACGCGGCCCAGAGTCGTTCTATATGTGTGTATATTATTTTGCGCAGGGTCCTAAAGAGTAATTAGGCAAAACTTTGTTTAGATAGTGAAAAAGGACCCACCACACACCCAAGTCCGTTTTATGAGAAATAACTCCCATATCGGCCATACACTTTCACCATCCGATTTTGGCATTTTTTATGCTAAAGTGGTCACGCTCCCCGCGCTACTTAAACTCATATGAGTTTAGGCGGCGTGGAGAGGCGTCCACATAAAACTGCTTTACTGTCATCAAAAGCAAACCATACAATACAAAACAATAGAATGAAACATGATACAATGATATACATATATGTGATGAAATACCGTAGAGACAGTTAAACTAGGTACAGTAGTCACTCCCCTGAGAGAAAAATGAAAAGATATTTGTAAAAAACAAACAAAGGACTAGCTTGTCTAGAAAAACCACTGCCGGCAGACATAAACCACGGTAGATACTAGCAGATATCAAGCTGATGACGTTACAGGAACGTATTTTAAAAAAAGAAAAAAAAATCTCAACTGGATTACAGCTGAAAATAGCTGGTTAAAGAAAGACCTGCACACCACAGTCACACCCCGCGAGGAGGCCTCCTAAGTATTTTCCAGCGGGATACCCACACTCGAATAAAAGATCTGAAGCACGATACATTGCTTGCATTCCTGAGAAGGTCAGTGTTTCCAAAAGAAACTCCACACATCTCCCTTATCAGACCCTCCAGACTGTCGTTTAGAATGGGATATTATTTTACTAGGTGCTCCGGTGCCTGCCTCACGTGGCTACATGCACACTACGGATCTCTAGCAAGTCAAACAGTTGTTTCTGTTCAGAAGTATCCCGAAATCATGAAATGATCGTGAAATGGCCCAACACCGCAGGACCGCCTCCTCCCTTATCTCGAACTGATACATGGGGGAGGAAAAAGTAGATCCAACTCCTCTATGTCACTGTATCCCATTTCTCCTTGCACCTAAGTCGCGTACACTGTTCTTTGAATGTTTTCATACATGAGGGCCTAAAGGTACGACCATGATGCAGCACCTTCAGACTCTTCCTCAACGGCGGGCTGCCGTTTCTAGGACCAAGAGATCAACAGGCAAGACCCCTGCCAGCACCGGAAGTGCAACACTAGAGGCCGTTCAGTATGCGCTAACAGGGGGTTTACGCTGTCAGTTATTATATGTACTTCGATAGCTGTATGTGGTTTTTGATATTTTCTTTATTGATTTAAAATTTTGTTCGATTCAAGTAGAAAATCTACGACTTACCTTTGTTCAACTGGTGGGCCGCCTGTCTCCATGTAATAAATCTTCCGTCCGCCGTATTCTTTGCCTTTTTGTCACTTAGCTTTGATGTTACCGTGATGCTTAGTCACAAGTGGTCTAATCTACTACTAGTACTAATCTTTTTTTTTTTAATTTTAATAATTTTTATAAATGACAAATAAAACAAAAGTCTAACGTTATAAAAACGTATAAGAAGGTCCCCTCAGGTCCGACTCCTTCTGAGAGAGGTTTCCCGTGGTTCCCTCTCCACACAGGCAAATGCAAAGGAGTTCCAAGTTCCACGGACAAATCCCTTCCGTTCCAACAAAGCTGGTAGTAGCTAGAGCAGAATATCTGAACTCCTATTGAGGTACATTATTAGCCTTGTACATAGCAAGCAAGGCCAAAAATAATTGTAACTCACATCTAAAAAAAAAACGAATCTGCCGCTCCAACTTGTCATTTGTAGTTTTGCGCATCGTCGCCAGGGGCGCCATAGTTTTCTACTAGTCAAACATCTCAAACCAATAAAGCAAATGTGTGTATTTGTAATGTATTGTGTATATATGAACTAAACTCTTTAAACTGAACCGGCTTCTTTGGCCCCTGTTCATTGCTTAGAAAACAGACTTTCACTTTTATATACTGCAACATTGTGTTCTGGTTCGCTTGGGATACCCAGAGGAAGCCTCCTAGTTCCACGCCTCCATTGGCCTTAAAGTTAGGATATTTATAGGATAGTAAAGGATTATCATGTATCAAATGACGTAGAAAGTAACAATGTATGGAGTTTATTTTTACATTTTATTTTCAGTCGGAAAATATATCTGAAGCAGCTTACAATTGCCCGTGGTACGATGGTGATATTAAGTTTCGGAAAACTCTCCTCCTTCTGATTCAGAGGTCTCAGAAACCGTTGGGAATAACAGGAGCGAGGTTTTATATGCTTTCCATGCAATGTTTTTTCAAGGTATTTGTTTTAAATCTGTCAATATCCAGTTCTTATATATTGTGGAAAAAATCATTATTTCAATGGCTTAGACCACCTTGATATAAAAAAAAGGTTTATTTTAATCATCATTAATTCAAAAATTACTAAAATTGGCCAAGCTATAAGCATTTTGAAGGCAGTGTGTTTCGTACTAAAGTATACTTTTTTATACACTTAATAACACCTCAAAAACTATGAGCCGATTTTTTTTCAAATTTCACTTAGTATGAACAGTATCTTCACTAAAAAGAGTATTTTTCCATTCGAGGTCTATTTATTATATATTATTTAAATTCGATTTCTTAAGAAAAACATAATATTTAATTAATACTGCTCTCATTCACACAATTTTTTTAGCTAGGCCGCTTGATCTATATTACATCACTTGACAAGAAAATATTTCATTTTTTTATTTCAAACAAATCCTGACGACAGTTCAATCCACCATCTGTGGGCGTCTCGGAGAAGGAGCTTTGCGGGGCAATATATATATATATATATATATATTATATATAGATACTATATATATAGATATCATTTTTCGATACGATACGATATTTTAAAATTTAAAATAATATAATAATAAAAATAAAATAAAATAAAAAATAAAAAATTTAAAATTATAAAGCAGTTCCCAGTGAAGAGTAGAAGTTAAAAAAAGTATTTTTTGTATGTGTAGTATAAATTTAAATTTTAATAATTTTACTATTGACTTGAGGTGGTCTTTGTCATGATTGGCATATTTTTCTTCAAGTTGTAATTTTACACAGGTCGATATGTTTTTTGTTGTTACCATTTAAGTACAGTTCTTTACTAATTCGGGGTCGCTGAATACGAATATGATATTAGTTTATCTTCTCACATTTTTTTTTGACAATTCACTTTTTTGTTATTTTCTTATTTGAGGCTAAATACTTTATTTCTTTTTATTTTTTGTATAAAAAATATAATCTTCTAACTTTTTTTTTAATGTGTCGAGGAAAGTGTTTTTAATATTCTATAAATTTATCTATACATAAAAAAAAAATCTAAATAATTTTTGATACTGGTAAAACAATGATTAATTCCATTAACATTACAATTTTTCTGGTTGAACCACATTTGTGGGGTATAAAGCAAAGGTATTATTGATTTTGAATGTTCTTACTTAATTCGAGATTTTATAGCAGACATAGACCTTTATAGAAAGTATGATTTTGGAAGGGGTTTATACATAAAATCTAGAATTCAGTACATGTTAAATTAGTAATCCTCGGTGTATGCATTCTAAACATTTTTTTTAGATATTGCTGCCTTTGCATTTATACCAACTTTTATAAAGCAAAGGTATTATTGATTTTGAATGTACTTACTTAATTCGAGATTTTATAGGAGACATATCCTATTAATTTATAGAAAGCATGCTTTTGGAAGGGATACATACATACAATCTAGAATTCAGTACATGTTAAATTAGTAATCCTCGGTTCATGCATTCAAAACATTTTTTTTGGATATTGCTGCCTTTGCTTTTATACCCTACATATAAAGACGGAGATTTTAAAAATCTAAATATTTGGGTTCAAGTGAAAAAATTAACTATTAAATAGACTAAAATTCCATGTTCCCTGTAGATCTCGTAGACACAACCCAGTCTTTCACATTGATTTTACCTCATCCAACTATCGTCGGAATTCATATTTCTTGAGGGTATGCGATGCATTCAATAAACTGATGAGATTATTGGATATTGATCTGTTCGAGTGCAGCCACACAAGATTAAGAAAAATTTTGAGTGCTGAATTTTTTTCCACGCAATAATTAAGTTTCTTTTTCTTTTGTTTAAATTTTTTATTCTTTCTTTCTATATAATTAATATGCCTTAGTATATCATAAATATTTATCATTACTGACATATTTCAATATGACATATTTATGTTTGTTAATTTTTTTATTCTTTCTTTCTATATAATTAATATGCCTTAGTATATCATAAATATTTATCATTACTGTTAATTTTTTTATTCTTTCTTTCTATATAATTAATATGCCTTAGTATATCATAAATATTTATCATTACTGACATATTTCTAAATGTGGAGACCTGTAATTGGCCATCTATATTGTATCAATGTTTTCTATGCTTTTTTTTGTGCTGTTGGTCTTCCATAAACATTAAATAAATAAATAAATAAATAATTTTGCAGTAAGAAACATCAAAACATGAATGGGTGTCTTGGAGGCTATTTTTTATTAATCGAAATGGATTTAAAAGAAGATATATTTCATAGCACCAAAAATATGCTCATGTCTCCATAACCGACTCTTTACATTCAAAAGAAAACAACGTTTGCTCGATTTTTTTTAAATAGAGATGTGAACACGGAATACGTGTCACATCAATATTCTTACTATTTTTAAACTAAGCTAAAGCTTGTGCTGTAGAAATCATAAGATCACAAGGCGAGTGTCCTAACCACAAGACCAACAAGCTACTCTTTAGCTAGCTAACAAGATTACACAAATCAAAAAATAAAAACTAGAAAAACATTTGATGATACAATATCTGATGTGAAAAAAGAAGCCTGATTTAGATTAAAGGATGGTATAGACAAGTTTTAAGAAACACAATAGATACAGATTACGAAAATATAGTTTCAAAAATGTTGGGTAAAATGAGCCTAAAATTAATTTTTTGTCATAATATCAAATATTTTCCTGAAAGTATCGAAGAAGTAAGCAAAGAACAGGGAAATATTCCATCGGGACATGAAATAAATAGAACCATGGAATGTTAATATGATACCTGAATTGAGATAATTAAAATACTCAGCACCCATGAAAAACAATGAAGCGTAAGTTTAAGGCAAAACGAATTCATTCTGAAAAATCTTCATGACGCGAATTTTATAATTTTTTTTAACGATTACATTATTTTAAATGAAAAAAAATGTCATAAATGGTTTTTTCATTTTGTTTTTGTAGATATGTATACCTACATACATGAAAAATATTTTTCTATTTTTATCATAAATCTGATGTGATAGCTGAGAACTAAATATGCCATTCAGTTAAGAAGAATGATAAAATATATAAAATCATTTTTTAAAAACAAAACAACGTTCCAAGAGTATTATTTGTCGACCTGTGTTTTTTATAGGTATGTAAAATTACTTGTGTGATATTTTTCCATAAAAAAATACTTTGCATTTCAGATGATGACCACGACGTATTCATGGTACACCATTCTGAAAACTTTGAAAAATAAATCAAAGTAGTGAAGAGTTTAAAAAAATATGCACTTATTTGTCTAGTGGAAAAATAATCGCCTTCGCCGGGTATAAGAACCTTGTCATAGGAAACTATCAATTTATTTTACCTACTCTAAAGCACATGAATTAAGCGTATTTAGAAGGAGTAAAAATATTTATTTCACGTCTATATTTAAGAACATAAATAAATGTTTACATTCATATTTTAATACATATTTTTATTCTATGAAATGATGAGAATTTTAAGTGATGTGTATTTTTTAACACAAATTATAGTAAACTCGTTAAATTGAAATCTGTCATTATTTTATGAAATTATCAGGTACACAGAGCTTTTTCTGAGGCAATGTTAAAAGTGAAAATTGGCAATGAGCAGGATATATCAAGATGCAAAAATAACAAATGAACATGGATGAATAAAATTCTTGCATCGCTGAATTCACGAAACACAAATGACTAAGAGGATGCCCAAGGGATGACTGAAAAGAGCAGCATGAGAGAGTCACGGGGAGACCGTCATCCAGCAAGGAGATAATGGTGGTGATGGTGATGATAATCCTTGCTGAAGAGAAATCACAATTTTTCAGATTAAAAATTAGTGTTACATGTTGTACCTATCTCAAATAGAAATCACAAAACTTCGTTTTGAATTTATTGTTTTATTTAATCACCTATTTCTTATTTTGGAAAATGCTTCAATAAATAATATTCGGCTTTAGTTATTTAAGATGTAAACTATTTATTATCCCGTTAAAATAAAAGGGTTTTTCGTGGTGACCTATTTTACAACTGAAGTCGACGAAAAAATGGTTTAGCGATGCGTTTTTCGCGAACGCTGCCTTGACGAAGAGGTATTTAAATACATTCAGGTGTAGATGGGTAAGACATGTAATATATTAATGAGGTATAAGAAGTAAAAAAAGCACAATTGTCTATTTAATAATGTCCATAATTAACGGTATTAAGACGCCACGCTACTCTAAATATCGTTGTTATCACAGCCTTGACATGCAGCGGAAATGAATATATAATAGTAAAAATTTGACGGGGTGTAGCTAGTAATGTAATAAAAATAATACTGTAAAACCTCTATTAAAATGATTAATTGCACATTGTTATTCAGAAAGCATCCAACCCACAAAATGCTAAAAATGAGTTATATACGGATTTAGAGAACTTAATACAATATTTTTTGCGCTGAAAACTTCGAAGCTTTAAGTACTTAAGTTTTTTTATAAATTCAATATTTTTCTAAGCCAAATCACGACCATCACCATTAAATTAACTCTTTAACCATAAAAAGTTTGACTGGATTCTGCGGCTTAAAATTTATAAATTTTTGGCAAAAAAAATAGTTTAAAATATTCACGTGGTATGGACGCAACATGCAACTTTTTAATATTTCTGTAACTACACGATAATAATTTTGTAGAAAACATCTAAAGAGGTTGAACGTTTTTATGCCTCATATAATACTTTTTACATTATGGTAAGTAGGTATTTCAAATTCATAGAACAAAGAACCCACATGGAAAAAGTATAAGTACGGTTTTTCATACATTTATACATTTTTCAGAAATAATCCAACCTGAAAAACGTGTTATATATTAGTAAATAAATGTTTTTTATAAAGATTTATAAATGAATATTAATAATAACTTAATAATTTTATTATGAGCAGATCTTGGTTGAATGATGTATTAGTCTGCTCATTTTATTTACGGGTCGGAAATTAAGAACACTAAAATATCTGTGGAATTTAAAAAATAATGCATAGACCTACCTAGTAGTTACGTGCTGATCTAACTGTTCTAATAAATAAAAATATTAAAAATAAGTGTAATAAAATATCAATCATCTCTTTCATCTCAGTTATCTGCACATAGTTAAAAGAGGACTAACTGTAGTCATAATTTTTTTGGCATCAAGTGTTGTAGTGAGATGATTCAAGGAATTCATTTTGTATTTGACCAATTTCATGTTGCAAAAGTATCATATCTACCAATTAATTCAGGTAAGTGGGTCAACCAGTGCTTCGTTGTTATGGTAATATTGCTGAGTCGGATCAAAAAAGTCAATTTATAGATTAGAAAAACGATACTGAAAAATAACATTAGCAAAGCAATTCTAACTGAATTATTTTATTAACAAGTTATTTTTAAAACACAAAATTGTGTCAAGTATGCCCGACACCAAAATTGTTTTAAAACATGTCTGAAGAATGGCACCATAACAGCAACTTCAAGGGACGCTACCATGAGGAAGACCTCGAAGAAGACGAGACGATTATATTGAAAAATACTCTGGAGTACTTGGTGTAGGTACATGACTTGAAGATTTCCTCGATCGTTGCCACGCGATGATCACGATATTCTTTCTGAAGTACTGTTTTTTATAAATAGAGATAATATTTTCTGTAGAGGAAAGTATGTAAATGGAATAATTATAAACTAATGTAAACCTGACTATTGGATTAAGAAAATATTGCCAGGGGATGATAATGGAGGTAATTAGAACACATAGAAAGAATGAGGGAAAAAACGATGTCTTTACTGGAAGACGGATCAACAGGACTGCAATGCACATTAGAGTTCTATCTTAAAGTATACACGTACACGTATATCCACTGGAAAAAAACTTGGACTTAAATTACGTTAAATATTGAATATTACAGCTTCTTAATAACAGCACAATGAGTATTTTAAGTATTTTGACGTCATGTGATTATTTTGAATGATTACACTTGAGAAACACGTAAAATTACTTATATTTATAAAAAAAATAAGTGGAGATAAAATTAGACAACATAATTTTTATTTATGACTTATATTATAATTATTTAAATACTAATTATTATTTGAGAAGGACGTGCCATGAAGCACGGCATCCATTTAAATTATGAATGTTGTTCCATTTATATATTTATAATACTGCTCAAAACAACATTTGATGAATAAATAAGAAAATAACGAGCAATTTATATTCTATCAAAGTACCCCATACACTTGATATAGGATATTTATATACTCGGTACCTGGAAATGAAAGCCCTTCAATTTGACAAAATTGATTGTAGAAAAATCTGGGCGTAAGGGCCAATATATTTATTGCAAAACTAAACATAAGGGCCAATAAATTTATTGCAAAACTAAACATAAGAGCCAATATATTTATTGCAAAACTAAAGTAAAAAAACATACCCCGTATCCAATACATCTAATAGAAAAATTATTTAAAAAATAATTTGAAAAAATTAAGCATGTACACCATTGATCAAATTAAATAACTTATTTTAAAAATACCTCAACATTATTAAATAAAAACTAAAGTATAAGTTTTTCTTAAGTTCCCAAAATTTCCCAAAAATGTCTGGCATTTGTATACAAACAATATTTATTTACAAACATTCAAAACAAATAAGTTATATTTCGCAACTGATGGGGTAAAATGAAAGTAAATTTATGCACTGGATTTTTTTTTTACTTTCTGGGAAAAGTATTTAAAAAAGAAAGGAAACCGATGTATTAAGAAAGTGATATTTGTACTGTCACTTCTTTTGATAGATCGGTTTTAATTTATCTTACTTTTAGGTACTTGCATTTTTTAAAAATAAAACCTGATAACATCCTCGGATTCTTCTATTCACAATTATATCGTATATATTATCTATAATCTTCCTTTGTTGGAGGTGATTAGATCCCGGCGACCTAACACTTAAAAATAAATAAGTAAAAAACTTGATTGTTGGTTTAACGAGTTTGTACCAAAGCGGATACCTATTATAGCCGATACTGTTCGAAAAAAGTAATTTTAACGAAATTATTGATAATTATTAATAATTGTTACAATTTTTCCCATCATGATCCGGCATGAATCGATCGATACAAATAATAAGGACGCTTTTTCACGATCAGGTATAAAAGGTTCTAAAGCCCAATTTTTTTGATATTTCGATAGAGGTTCTCACTCAGCGCATTGATTTGGTGAGTTTTAGGTTTAGACAAAATCTATAGACTATTTTTTTTCTTTCCTATTACTGAAAATCTTGACCTTGATGATGAGTTAAGTAAGTAAGAAAGAGTTATTATATCGCTTACTAAACGCAGTTTTAACTTGGAACTGCTTAATGTACGTCAATGTCAAGCTATGTATAGTTACGCCGTCTTGCTATCTATATCCAATCATCTTAATATTTAGTACTTTATCCAGTTAAACAACGTTGAATGTTGTGCTGGCTGTCATGTAAGCTATCATCACTTTAGTATTTATCGTTAACTGTGACTTAGAAAAGCTCTTAGCAGGGTGGCCAAACGATTGCCACGATGTTCTTTTTTTTCGAGTGCCCCAATTGACAGCAATCTTTCCCAGCGGTGCGAGATGCAAGATCTGATACTTCTATGGATACCTCACCACATATATTATTTTAAATACCACCTTTTACTTTATTTACTCGAATCATAACATCTTCAACTGTACCTAACACTATATATTATTTATTTATTTAATTAATAATATATAAAATATTTTATTACAAAGATATCTTGAAAATATTTTTACAATTTTTTTTTTTTGTATGTATGTATGTAGTATCTCACCAAAAAGAATTACGATTCTTGTGTGTGGTGAGGATAACCACTTACCATCATAATTGGGTAGGTAATCTAATTTCATATTTATATTTATATTTAATATTTTATTTTATATTATATTTATGATTTATATTTATATT
Source organism: Agrypnia vestita (assembly GCA_016648135.1). NCBI lineage: Eukaryota > Metazoa > Arthropoda > Insecta > Trichoptera > Phryganeidae > Agrypnia > Agrypnia vestita. The sequence goes on along the minus strand of JADDOH010003184.1, from coordinate 24,268 downwards.
ATATTGATATTTATATCTTTATATTTATATTTCATATTTATATTTTATCTTTATATTTATCTTTATATTTATTTTATCTTTATATTTCGATTTATATTATATTATATATTTCTCTTTCTCTTTCTCTTTCTCTTTCTCTTTCTCTTTCTCTTTCTCTTTCTCTTTCTCTTTCTCTTTCTCTTTCTCTTTCTCTTTCTCTTTCTCTTTCTCTTTCTCTTTCTCTGTCTCTTTCTCTTTCTCTTTCTCTTTCTCTTTCTCTTTCTCTTTCTCTTTCTCTTTCTCTTTCTCTTTCTCTTTCTCTTTCTCTTTCTCTTTCTCTTTCTCTTTCTCTTTCTCTTTCTCTTTCTCTTTCTCTTTCTCTTTCTCTTTCTCTGTCTCTTTCTCTTTCTCTTTCTCTTTCTCTTTCTCTTTCTCTTTCTCTTTCTCTTTCTCTTTCTCTTTCTCTTTCTCTTTCTCTTTCTCTTTCTCTTTCTCTTTCTCTTTCTCTTTCTCTTTCTCTTTCTCTTTCTCTTTCTCTTTCTCTTTCTCTTTCTCTGTCTCTTTCTCTTTCTCTTTCTCTTTCTCTTTCTCTTTCTCTTTCTCTTTCTCTTTCTCTTTCTCTTTCTCTTTCTCTTTCTCTTTCTCTTTCTCTTTCTCTTTCTCTTTCTCTTTCTCTTTCTCTTTCTCTTTCTCTTTCTCTTTCTCTTTCTCTGTCTCTTTCTCTTTCTCTTTCCTCTTTACTCTTTTCTTTCTCTTTTCTCTTCTCTTTGCTTTCTCTTTCTTGCTTCTTCCTTTCTCTTTTTTTTTTTTTCTTCTCTTCTCTTCTCTTTCTCTGTCCTTTCTCTTCTCTCTTTCTCTTTCCCTCTCTCTTTCCCTATCTCTTCCCATTATATCTTTCTCTTATCTCGTTCTCTTTTCTTTCTCTTTCGTCTTTCTCTTGCTCTTTCTCCTTTACCTCTTCTCTTACCTTTCTCTTTCTCTTTCTCTTTCCTGTCTCTTTCTCTTTCTTCTCTTTTCTTTCTTTTTCTCTTTCTATTTATATTTATATTTCATATTTTGGGTGAACTTTGAGGCTGGACATATTTTTTGATTTCAAAAACCTAACAAAATTAGTATAAAGAACTTTGATTTTTTTAACGTCTATATTTCAATCCCTCTGTTTCTATATCAGGATGGAGGCATAATAACCGTACCATAAATTAAATATATAAATAATAAAAATATTAGAAGAAAGCGTGGCTTGATTTGTGGGTGTGGGCTGGAGATTGACAGGGGTGCGATGAAATGTAGAATATATAAAATAATTGGTTATTAGGGTGGCTGTCTCTAAAAGTTGGTTTGAAAATTGTGCAATTTCTTTAACATTAAAAAATATTTTTTTTCTTTCATCTCTCTGAGTCAAGTTTCTCTATCTGTGAAAATAACAAGCATGGACTTAAAATATGATGTAGATTGCGACATATCCTGCTGAGGACGCTCGTTTTCAGATATCTTCTGTATTTCAAAAGTGCTGACAATTATTTTTAATAAAGGTGCAGCACAAAAAATGTTTATCGTATTATTTATTATATAGCATACTAGCTGTACTGCCTTCTCCCAAGAAATGTATTCTTGTGTGTGTTCATTTTATGTTCCCTTACATTTTAATAAAAGCACAGAAAAAATCTCTCAAGAAAGAAAAAAGACGGTATTTCTTCTTTTCTTCTTATATCTACTTATCTTCGAAATATCTTCGAAAAATTACTTATTCAAAGAGTCAAAAAATATTATGAATAGAGACGAAGCTATTTTTATGGGAAGTAAGTATGAAAGTCTATTGAGTGTTTATAAGGCTTACGACCTATGGTACGGTTGGCTTAAGTGATCACTTTACACAATGTAACGTTCACCTATAAATCTATCATGCGAGGAATAGATCGTAAGCCTATAAATACCAATAGACTTCCATGCCTAATTCCCCATAAACTCTGTTCTGAAATTGCAAGTTCACAATAAGAATGTGTTCTTTAATATACCTAAAAATTCCAGACGGAATAAACTGTGTAACCATCACTTCTGACCGTTCGAGAGTTTTTGCCGCTCCATACGAACAAACTTTCCGATTTATAATTAAGATAACGAAAAGGGTACAAAAGATCGACTAAAAATAATATTTAACAATACTTATTTGTTATGATAATACCACAGGGAAACGGACAGGGTAGAAACTGCGGTCAATCGGGATTTAAATGGCCGAAGAAGCCTTTACCTAATCCAATATTCCGGATATCCGGACGTACTTCCGCTATTACCTCCGTCGCGCACTGATAAGGGAAACGTTATAGTCCTAACGTATTCTACCACGAAATTGTTCCTTTCTATATCAGCTGTATGAACGATATTTCCCTCGTCATCTTCAGTCAGGCTACAATGATATTTTTACAGAAATTTTTTAAATATTTCATCGAAAATTCTGCTACAGCACTGTATTTAGCCGGTGAAGGAAACGTCAAGAAACTACAAGTAATGTAAAACATGGCAATGAGAATTATCTTAAAAAAGTAAATTCATCAGAATTGGAAAAAATTGTAATAGCACTCAATTGGATGGATATAAAAAATACCTGTTTCAATATTTTCATATTTGTACACAAAAATTTTAATAACAAATTGCCAAAAAAAGTTTTTGAACAAAATTGTTTTAAGTAGTCATCATCATCATCACTTTTGGCTCTACGACCCCTAGTGGGTCTTGGCCTCCTCAAGAGTCTTCCTCCACTCATCTCGGCATAGTGCCAGCTCTCTCCAGTTCAGAAGCTCCAAGGCAGATAGATATATCTTTGAGAACTTTTTCGCTCCATCTTAATTTTGGTCTTCCTAAGCTTCTTCGCCCTATCGGCCTTGAGTTCAGCAGGGACTTTGGTGCTTGATAGTCGGTCATTATGCTCCTTAAACAGAGTATAGAACTCATTGTTGTAACGTATGCGCCAAAGTCCATTTTCTAGAACCGGTCCGAAAATACGCCTGAAATTTTTCCTTTTCTAAAACGTCCAGTGCTCGCTCATTCCTCTTAGTACCCACGTCTCAGCTGCGTACGTGAGCATTGTCCTAATAAGCATTTTTTACCTACACTAATATCTTGGTATTTCTGAATAGCAGTGTGGATTTTATCTGCACTATGCGCTTCTGGATCTCCTCTGTAGTATTATTGTTGTTTTTTTATCAGGAAGCCTAGGTTGTGAGTAATAATAAACATAATTATAAAACTATAAATAGGAATACAATAATATTACCATATAAGAAAAAAATTTACACACAAAATTGTTTCACGTATTGTACAGAGGTGTAAAAATGTACGATGATATGCCGGAAGAATGTAAATAACTGAATGAATTTTTAAAAAATGATATAATTATTGTATAAATAGTGTTGTATTGTATAAATGTAGATTCTCGGATGCATATTACAGATTATATAATAAATTATGGATTATAAGAGTATTATATTATTTTATTATAGATTATGGAAAGTAAGTATAAATTTGTATGAATAATTAAATAAAAATGTAATGTAAATGTAAATATGTGTTAATAATTAAATATAGAACGTCGTTTTTAAAAAAAAGACTAAAATATCAACTGCTCGAAGAATATTTTTTCTTCTTCTGTATGAAGGCTTGAACTTTGTGGTGACATTATTATTAAAATAAAACACAAATTACTTTGTTTTCACCACTATATTAGATTAAAAAATCTACATGTTTCGAGAACAATGTTCTCTTCATCAGGATTATTGTGTACTAATCTTAAAAGTTGAAACAAGCAAATATGTTACGGTGAAGGAGCGGTTGAGGGGGTTGGTGAGGGGAGGGGGGGGTTCGAGGTGTTGATTATTATGGGTCATTTGGAATGTTAAGTGGAAAAATATTCAAAATAGGATTATGCAAAAATTTCGTCTGTGTATTTATTATATTAGACTTAATATTAACATTTTTCCTAATTTCGAGTATTTCTAAATTATTTATTTGAGGTATCTTATAGTTGAAATGTAAAAATTTTAAGCCTGTGTTAATATCAAATGCATGGTCAAATTCTATTAGATGTTTTGCGAAATCAGAATCAATATTGCTAGTTAGTGCTTTGATATGTTCTTTAACCCTAGTTTCAAAATTTATTTTTGTTTTGCCAATATAAAAATTATCGCAATCGTTACAATTAAGTCCTAAAATGTAATCTTAATTAAATTAAAGAAAAAAAAATCAGGATTTTACGACTTCGAAATTTTGTAATTATTTATACATATATTTATATATGTATGAAAAGGAATATGAAATTTCCATTCCTAAACATTTTCTTTAATAAAATGTCGGAGGAAATAAGAATACAACCATAAAAGGCTAGTTAAAAAAAATAGAAGATGCCTACATAATATGTCCTGGGTAAATTTCAGATGGAAAAAATTATAACGCGTATAGCTTTTTTGTATGACAGTTTTTGTTTACACTATTTTAAGAATAATAATAATAAAAGACTTAAAATATTTATAAAATTTAAAAAATACATAACAATCTCAGACGCTTAAAATTTTTAGAACTCGTTAATGAACAAATAAAAACATCACGCAGCTTCCAGTAGCATTTTTGGAATGGTTCCAAAACAATGAAATGTTGAATGATTTGGAGAACTGATGGTCACTTTTGATAAGTATTGTGTGCGTTCCGACACCACGTTCACGAAGAGTTTCAACAAAACGAAACTCGGTCTAGAAAATGACATTTTCTCCAGTCTCCACGGAAAGTAATAAGCCGATTCTGGTCCAGTGAATAAGTCGGGTCAGGTGTTTCCAGGCGTAATTTTCTTTGACAGATCTTATCCTTTCGGTCGCAGCTTCCTACCAAACTAACATCCCCTTTGTCGTCCTTGCAACTGACGGATGGTCCCGCCTGTGGAGAACTGCGGCTTTATTGTTTGAAGTTGAATAATGTTTTCAAAACGAGATCACCCGGAAACGTCGGAAATTATACTTTCAACGTTTCCTATGCAAAAATTATGCAGTATAAGATATTCGGCATCAACATAAACTAGCTGTAACCCGTAAAAAATGACGGAACATTGGTTCGCGTCTTTGCTATGCCCTAGTATATATTTATAGTATCGTTTTGACGCTCCGCGTAGAGGCGGCGATAGCAACATGCGTTGCGCGGCAGGTTCGGGTTTACTGGCCCGGGGTTCAAGCCCCATCAAAGTTTAATTTCTTTTCTTATCCGCGAATTTTAACGAAATTACGGACGTCATACGACAGACAGGGGACAGACAGACGGGCAGACAACGAAATTATTATGTTTAATTGTGTCAGTTTTTTCCACATGAAGAAGACTAGAGGACACAACAACAACAAAATTGAGTGCGCGTACTTACGCTTGCGCGTTAGAAGTTGTATTTATTTGACATACATATAATACCAGATGCTGTGTTGTATACCTTGCGTAGAAATATGGCTGAACAGCATAATAAAAATCATAATACAATATATTTTTACATGCATAATAATATTAAGTCACATTTTCCTTATGTTGTTACTGCCCCATCAAAGTTAAAAACTTAAATGGGAGTACAAGTACATTTTTAAGTGAGACAGTTGTTATTATAAGAGATAGGAAATTCAGAATATTTTGAGTTTGCTCAAATATTTCTGAACAGTGCTGGATTTATGTCACAGAGACATTATTAATCAATTAATGTATATTATAGATATCTCACAGAGACGAAACTGTATTATTATGGGAAAGTAGGTATAGAAGTCATTTGGGTGTACATAGGACTTATGACCTATCTTTTATGGTTGGCTTAAGTGATCACTTTACACAATTGTAACATTCGCCATTTCCACCCATGATAGAATATACCATGCTTATTCATTTTTTTGAAAGTTGTATATATGTTCAAATTGCGTGGAAAGCTTTCACATATGAGTTGTAAGCGATCACTTAAGCCAACCATAAAAGATAGGTCATAAGTCCTATGTACACCCAAATGACTTCTATACCTACTTTCCCATAATAATACAGTTTCGTCTCTGTGAGATATCTATAATATACATTAATAGATAGGAAATTAATAAAGAAATAACAGCATTCATAATACGGTTAAATGATGTATAAAATTATTTTTCTTTTTTTTTTACTGTTCACAGAAAAATATTTACAGAATGAAATCCTGACGGTTTCTCACTCAGGCTAGGTCTGTTCTAGAGATTTTTAACGTATTTTCTGTGTTTTGAGATAAAATACTATAAACAGTATAAAAGCAATAAATATCATAAAATAAATCAATATAAAAAAGTTAGTAATATCAACAGTATTAAAAAAACAATATAAAATAAAGAATTCAAAGGAAACAGTATGAAAAAATTAATTAATTAAGCAGTATCAAAGAAACAGCATTAAGAATATTAGACAATTTAACTAAATTAGAAGCTTCAAATATATTATTTTAATTTCTCATATACTTTATATCTTTTTAAAATATATATAGTTATTTTAGGTTCTTATATTTACTGGCAGACTATTGAAGTACTTAATACCTAGTTAAGAGTAGTAGTTTTTCCTGGCTGTTTTATTATTTTTTATTTAATATTCATGGAAGACCAACAGCACAACAAAGAAGCACAGAAAACATTAATATAATATAGATGGCCAGTTACAGATCTCCACTTTTAGAAATATATTAATAATGATAAATATGTTATGAAATAGACTTAGGCGTGTTAAGAATAATACAAGAAAGAATAAAAAAATTAAACAAAAGAAAAAGAGACTTAATTAGTAAGCAGAAAAAATTAGGAATGTTAAGAATAATACAAGACAAGAAAGAATAAAAAAATTTAACAAAAGAAAAAGACACCTAATTAGTACGCAGAAAAACTTAGGCATGTTAAGAATAATACAAGACAAGAAAGAATAAAAACTTTAAACAAAAGAAAACCAGACTTAATTATTAGCAAAAAAAATTAGGCATTAAAGAGTTAAGATTGCTATTACGGTCGTTAGACATATTTAACTGCAAATAGTTGCGGATATTTTATACAAACCGTATGTTTTTCCGAGAAACGACTATCGACGTTTCGTTGAATGCTTATTATCATCAGGAGGGCGACCTTTACCCGCATATAATTACATATAACTTACGCCCTCGAAAGCAGTAATCAGTCCGCCCTCTACCTCTGAGGTTAAACTATTAGGTCCTTACATATGAAATTGGCGTTTAGTATGGGAGGAACATAAAGCCGATTTTTTTTTATTATAATATATTTATTTAATCAAAGTATGTACCATTGCTATCTATGCACTTTTGCCATCTTATAGGTAGTTCATCGATCCCTTTACTAAAAAAACCATTCGGACGGGAATCAATAAAATCTTTGAAGGCGGTTTGGACTGCCCCATCGGAGTTGAATTTTTTCCTTTGCAAGAAGTTATCCAAATTTCGAAAAAAATGGTAATCTGTTGGGGCAAGGTCCGGAGAGTACGGTGGATGTCTTAGACATTCCAATTGAAGCTCCTCTAATTTGGTAGCCGTCTGTTGTGCAGTGTGTGGTCTAGCGTTATCATGAAGCAGCAGTGGCCTAGAGCGATTAACCAGCCTCGGTTGTTTAGCAGCTAGCTTTTCCATCATGGTTTGCAGTTGCTGACAATAGACATCTGCCGTAATCGTCTGGCCAGATTTAAGAAAGCTGTAGTGAACGACACCAGCACTAGTCCACCAAACGCTCACAAGTAACTTTTTTGGAGTCAATTTTCGCTTGGGGCATGGTTTGGCTGGTTCGGCAGGGTTCAGCCATTGCGATGAGCGCTTCCGATTATCGTACAGGATCCACTTTTCATCACAGGTAATGATTCGATTTAAAATCCCTTCATTATTGTGCCGGTTGAGTAATGCAACGCAGCAGTCAACGCGCGTTTGTTGATTTGCTTCACTCAATTCGTGAGGTACCCACCTTTCAAGCTTTTTCACCTTACCAATTTGCTTCAAGTGGATTAAAACAGTTTTATCACTAACACCGCAGCCTGCAGCTAACTCGGATGTGGTTTGCGATGGATCCGCTTCCACAATAGCCTTCAATTCTTCATTATCAACTTTGGTCTCCGGCCGTCCACGGGGCTTGTTCTGCAGGTCGAAATTTCCAGAACGAAAACGTTGGAACCAAAAACGCACTGTGTTTTCTTTTGCGGCACCGTCGCCATACACATCATTAATCCTTCGAGCCGTTTCTGCAGCACTGGTGCCACGGTGGAACTCGTACTCGTAAATAACGCGATATTTCAAGTTTTTCATTTTGTAAACCGAGTGACGCAAAGAAAAAAACAATTGAGGAAAAAACAAATGAATTATAATTTTCAAAACACAAATACATGAGTAAATAGCTGTATAAATTTGGATTTGGAATTCCTAACCAAAGAGAAGATATTTTATATCAAATTTGCCAGTACGGCAAAACGCTAATTTCATATGTAAGGACCTAATATTTAAAGTTAAAAATTAGGCACGTTAAGAATAAAAAAAATATTATGAATAAATACAAACAAATTAAACAGCGTTGCTTCTGACTGACCTCAAGTGTATTTCGGAGCTAAGAGCATACCAAAACGTTGATAGAATAACCACTTTACTGTCGGTACTGATGTGAAGATATTCACCGGCTGCTTTGCGTTGTTGCTGTGATTTATTATTGGCTGAATATATTTATGTGTGTGGTAATATTCAACAAGTCTAAGTATATAAATCTCTCTAACAGCACTAAAATTTGTTTCTCCTCTATTGATTTCCTTTACTTCTGGCAGCATTTCCTGAATGGAAAAAATAAAGGAAAAAACAGTTTATTTTGCATTCATTATCCCTTGTATAAATTTATAAGAAATTACACATTTATAAGATGCTGTTGAGCAAAATACACGATTGAAGCTGCTGAGAACGATGAATATGAATTTATTTATCCATAAAACCATTTTTTCAAGATTAAATAAATTATAAAGTAAAATGATTATACACCATTAATATTTATTACAAAAATTCTACATGTTTTGGGAGTATTGCTCCCAATAAATTAATAAAATGTGACTTACAGATGATGTCGATATATTGATGGAAATGTGCGAGGCCGATGTGGCGTAATGGTAACGCACCTCCCCGGATAGATAGGAGATCCGGGTTCGAGTCCCGGTAGCAGCCAAATGTTTTTTCGTTGATTTGATTTTTCTGTATGTCTTTCTAATTTATTAATAAATTTGATGTTAATGGACAGAAATATTTGTGAGTTATGGTGGGAGGGGGTTGAAGGTGATGTGTTTACAAATTAAGTAGATACACATTAATTAAAATGAATACAGGTTTAAGAGAGGACTACTTAAAAAAATAATTGATTATTTATAATATTAAAGTTTTTTAACACCTCCTAATTTATAATATTTCTAGATAACCAAAGTGAAAAGCTAGAATTGCTATGTAAGATTTAGAAATCTGTATTAAAATCAAAAGAGCGATAACATTCTATTAGGCGATACACAAATTCTGAATAAGTATTATTGTTAAGACATCTCAAATGCTCCTTAAGTTTCGCCTATGTAAAAATAGTTTCAAAAAGACAAAGCCCGATTTTTTACATTTTTAAGATTTAGAATATAATACATAATAATAAATTTTTTCATGAATAAGAATTTAAAAATATATTTATATTTAAATAAAAAGGGTGAGGGCTTAAAAAATGGTGCATTTATCATGTTAATTGTAAGGAACTGTGAATTAGAATTAAACAAAAAGTGAAATTGAAAAATTAGAAGAAATTAAAATATTTTTTACTATTGAACAATAGAAGGTTGTACATACATATATCACAGTAGAATGTAATTAATTAAAATAATGCATTTTAATTTTATTCTCAAAATAAAATTGAAATGCATTATTTTTATTTTATGTTGTACGTAAAGCATCGTCGTATGACGTACATCAGGTTTGATGATGGCGTCTGCAGGTCGGCGGCTGGTGTGACGCCAAGTGGCTCCGATAAATTATAGTACTGAAATTAGGTGGAACTGTGCGTCATCGTGGTGGCCATTGGATAATAGCGCAAATCACAAATGAGTATTAATTATTTTATTCTGGATTTATTATTAAACACCACGACTTTCCCGTCAAAATAGCGACACTTTTGCACGCCTTCAGATATTTACAGATTCTGAACAAGTATCATCACAACCTTGCTGAGAATGAGGGCGAGATCGGTATTGCAGACATCACGATAAAATTACAAATAAAGCACTCGAATTTGTTTGATTTATGTTAAGATCATGAAACATCGTTGAAACGTCATTGAAACATCGTTGAAACAATTAAAACCTTGTAGATCGTCTTGATTAGGAGCGTCCTCCACACTTTGGTCATCTTACTATAACATTAATTCTTACAAAATTGAAAAAACACAAGATAAATTTCAGAGATTCATAAACTATATTATTATTTGTTCCATTTGAGAATCTTGACCGCAATTGTATAATGCATTTAACTGACCTATCGCAGCGTAGAAAAATTAGTGATATTCTATTTTTATTTTCAATAATAAAGGGGCTTGTGAATTACCCTACTTCGGTGAACATGATTAATTATCGTACACCCAGCCGTCATTGCACCAACTATCATGCTCCATTTCATGTAGATGCTTCACGCTCTAATATTATGAACAACTCGTGTATACAGAGATTGCGTAAGGGTGGAAACGAATTTAATTATGTGAATTTGTTCAGCATAAATAACTTCGACGTTCTTTAAAAAACAAGTGAACCTGTGAACTAAAAGCCATATTTTTAAAATAATAATCATTTGACCTTACCTTTATTTATCATTTTATTTTATTTTGTTTGCCTTGTCTGCTTTGCTTTTAAATATTTTCTCTTAAGCGTCATATTATAAACCTAATGATTTTTCTGTGTTGTACTCTATTCATAGATTATTATCTTATCTTTATTTTTTTTTAATATTTCATTTTAATATACTTACTTGGCTAAGTTACTATATTTTTTGTACTACTCTTTTGTAAACTAAAATTTCTTCCATGTAAAGCCCTAAGGGCATTTAAATAAAAGAATTAACTAAAAATTAATAAATATTTTGTTTTACAGTAAAAAAACTTCCGTCTAACCTTTCTTCTAGTAGTAGGTAGATAGACAGATACAACTGGGAATAAGAACAGTATTATCTCGTAATATTTCTATATTTCTGTCATACTTATTACTACGCCATTCACAACTTAATATACGTACCACGGGTAATATTCTATCAGATAAATATTTAATTTCGCTTAAAATATACTACAACTCATATGCTATGTAGGTACTATATGTAACATATTTCGATAATTCAGATTAAGCCAGGCACTCACACCTCATCGTATCAATTAAGGGTGCGCTTGAGGCAGTTCTGAGGGCGGAGGGTGCAAGAAAGGGGTAGCCGACGGATTCCTACGGATGACATTTATTTTTTCATGTCTCCTTTTGAGAAAATTTGGAGGGTTGATAAGGTTATCGCATTGGTAGATAATATTACCAATTTTGTATTAGGGAGAATTCTTACCCTACCGATGTGCACGTTATGTATGCCAAGCAATGAAGATAGCCACAAGGTACAAATAATAATAACGAATAATCACAAGCGAGACTAGCGGTTCATAATGGGGTTCTGATGCCAACTGTAATGTATGGAAGCGAAGGCTGGTATTAGTAAAAAAATAATAAAAGTATACTGAATGCGGTGGAAATGCAGTCGCTTTTAGTGACGGTTAAACCGTTATTTTAACCGGTTATTTTCAATATTTGGAATTTTCAGGGGCGTGCAGTGAGAACAAGAAGCATGACTTTTATTGAAACATATATTTGGAAAAAAAAATCGATATCAAATATTTATCTGGCAGAATATTATCAATGTGATAGGAATATTACGAGATATATCTCTTATTTCGGTTTCTTTTCAAAATATATGCTTTGGAAAAAGTAATGCTTCTTATTCTCATTGCACGTCCCTGGGAATTTTTATCTGATTGTACCGATGATTGGCCACTAAGATATAACTGGTGTCTAGAGCCGATGGTTACCCGTCGAACTGCGAAAAATTAGGTGCCAATCGTCGATACAATCAGATACAAATCTCAAATAACGGTTAGTGTGTCACCGGTTAAAATACCATCACCGCGTCAGCGGAAGACCTGACATGATCATTGTAGTGTTTGTGCAATGCATGAAAGAGGACGAACTAGGAAGGAAGCGAAACAGAGCACGTAAGGTCGGCCGGGACCGCGTGAAAGCAGACTTATTAGAGCCACCACGTTATATGGATCGCACGCCATATAGTGGATGAAAATAAAACGCAGCATGATCAATTTCACGATTCAGTGTGCCATTTACAAATAATGACGGTGCACTTTCATGATCCAAATATTTTGTCCAAAAATATATTGTTTATTTTAACAAATGGTTTGACACACCACCGATATCTTAGTAACAGGCCTTTCGCAACCCTCTCCAATTCTCTCCTGCGTTGATTTATGCGGGACACCCTGTATACATATATACCTGTAGGCTGTAGGTACATTGTGTCTAGGTACATTGCACGTATGTTGCATGTACCTGTCTATCTCCATCTACATCCGAACAATACTTAAAATATGCTCACATGTTAACTGAATTATGTTGATGCTTTATTATCCCAGTTTTTTTTTTTAATTTTAACTATATATATATATATATATATATACCAAAAACCCGTGTTTCCCTACCCGCCAAGTTTTCTTCACAACCAGCCACTACCACCCACCAGTGGTTATGGTGGTAGATACCCCTTGGTATCACATCAAAAGTATGCGAATTTGGTGGGAGTTGGTGACAAAAATGTGCTTTCTAGCACATTGTTTTGTTAGGAGGGCCGCAAAATTCTTTCAGTATACATATTTGAGTTTGTTTTCGATTATGTTGCACTATATTTTTTTAAATTGCGGATAATTTTACATCGACCAAATATCTTTCTCTTCTTTTTTATTGATCTGTAACATCTTTACGCTCGGTTTAAGGGAAAATTTTCGTGAAAAAGAAAAACGATGGATACGTGTAACAGAAGTAGAAATGAAAAAATGTTCCGATTTCGAATTTATTGATTTTATTCGGCAGATTCAAACTTTGACATTAGGCGTCGGAAGAAAATGTCAAATTCGATAAATTAGGGTAGTTAATGTTGAATTTAGATTTCTAATATCTCTAGATAACTTTTTTCTAGTTCTCTCTCTCTAGATAATAAGATAACTTAGTTTAAAAAAACTCTTCGACACAAATAATGTAGACAACATAATGCAGCCATCGAAACATGATTTTGGAAGGGATAGATACATAAAAACTAGAATTCAGTACATTTTAGTAATCCTCGATGACTGCATTCAAAACGTTTTTTAATATATAATATAATAAATAAAATATCTTGGTAAATAAGTTGCGCTGTATTGCAAAAATACGTTTTTTAAAAAAGCGATGTCTGTGGTAAAAAAATACGTTTTTATTTACTAGGGAATATAATTATGCAAAACAAATATTTAACTGCATTAAAAATATGTCTTAAATATATGCGATGGGGGAAAAACTACCGTCGTGTCCTAACCCTCTCGCCTAAAGAAGTTTATTTCAATTCTGTACAATTTTATATACTCTGATAAAGGTTAGAAATAAACGATAATACACTGATAAAGGTTAGAAATAAACGAAAAAACTTCGAAAATGAATGATGTACCTACTTTGGAAGAAATGATATTTTATATAAAATTATTCCTTACCTGTGTGACATAATTTGGCGGCACGATAAGGCCAGGGGTGTTGAAAGCGAGGAACGCGAAGTTGGGTAGTGTAGCCTACAACATAATGTGGTTCTGACACTATCAAGGTGACACGCCGCATTCACAGTGTCATGGGTTAGATGTTGGATCAGATAAGCCCGGTCCAGACTGGAGCCAGTATCCCGTCCAGCGGGCGCGCATTCAGCGCAAAGAGCTTCTGTGCTGGATTTTGTCTCAAGAGGGGAACATCACTAATTAAGATAAATTATATATGTCTCACAGAAGTGAAGCTATTTTTATAGAAAAGTATATCGTCGCTGTATATATAATTAAGCCTATGTGCCGTTTTAGTACATTCTGAGATAAACGAATGAAACTGTTTTAAAAAGTAAATGCACAGACTGGATTTATAAAAAATATTTTAAATAATTACTAGGCAGACTTGCCAGATGAACGGCTATTATCTCTATTATTGATTCATTCATCTAAGAATGTATTAAACGGCACATAGGCTTAATTATATATACAGCGACGAATATGGAAGTGTTTTTTTCAATAAAGTGAGGCACATAAATAGGTACCACATGTACAACTCCGAATTTGACAGATTTGTGACCGATCATGGCAGCGTTGTATAGTACAAAGTGTTCACTTGAGCCAGCCAATGACAGGTCGTTAATCGAGTAAATATCTTTTTCTCTGTGAGACATCTATATTTATCTTAATTATAATATAATTAATTGACTTTATAATGAACTTTTTATCACTCGAGTTTCACTAACTTAAGTGTGGATATTCAGAATTGATCATTCTTTTGTTAAAAAATTAGGTAAGATACCAAACTTTTGAATTGGTAGAACCAATTAAATATCTGAGGATAAATGTGACTAGGAATAATAATATCCAACAAGAAATACATAGCAGAATAAAAGCAGAAATCGTTTATTACTTTGCTCCTACGATGTTCAAATAATAAGCATCTAAAATGGCACAGCCACATTAGCATAAGGAAATGCAGGTAAGAAACATTTTATGTACCTATAGATAACTTAAAAAGGATTTATTTCGCTAATGTTCACTAACAACAACTAATTCAGTATGGCATTATTGGGTAGGGAGGAGCATATAATAAAGTAATGAACTCAATAAAAATTATACAGAAATTATTATTAAAGTAATATTGAAAAAATCAACTTTCTCAAAACCTCGCGGCCCTCGTAGCCTAGTGGTATGACGCTGGCCTCCTACACTGAGGGTTCCGGGTTCGATTCCCGGTGATGTCACAATTAATCTATGCGATTTATTCAAGCCTGGGTGTTTTGTGATGTGCTTCGCTTCCATAATTGGGCCTCTTGGTCTGTTGATGCGTAAATAAAATAAAATAAAATAAAAAAACAGACATAAAATTTCCAGTTCAAAAAATAGAAAATATTTATTAAATCTCAATTATCCAATTAATTAAAGGAAATATTTATGCAAAACTAGAAACTAGCACAACTTTAAGATTTCAACAAACCACAATGCAACACCAAACAATATCAGCAAAATTAAATTTATTTATTATATTTAGGCCCGGTTGTTTAAAGTTGGATTAAAGTAAGCGATCAATTAAAGCATAGATTTTTACGAAAACGGATCGTCTGATTGGTGGAGAACGAAAAATCTATGCTTTAAAAGAACGCTTCCTTTAATCCAACTTGAAACAACCGGTCCTTAGGCATTAAAAATTTCAATAGCCTTCCTAGAGAAATTAAGAAGATAGCTGAGATTTACCTAACAACTAAAAATAACATATAATATATGGAAATAAAAACACTTGTTTTTAAGTTCTACATTTTTAATTTTTTGAGACGCGTTTCGCCTTATGAGGACATTATCAATCTCATTGATAATCATTGATAATGCCAATTAATGATTATCAATGAGATTGATAATGCCCTCATAAGGCGAAACACGTCTCAGAAAATTAAAAATTTAGAACTTTAAAACAAGTGTTTTTATTTCCATGTGTGTGATTATGAAGTTCTATAAACTGTTCTGTTCTGAAACAATAGATTAATTAAAAATAAATTACAAATTAAGATAAACTATAGAAGTCCCACAGAAACGAAACTTTTTATATGGGAAATGTGTATGCAAAGTAAAATATAAAAATATTGTTGAAAAGAAATTAAATGAACACTACAAGAAATTCAATTAAAAAAATGTAATTATATAATAGTGCAAGTCCCTCTCCAAGCACAAAAGTTAGTCTCTTTTTAGAGAGGTACAGCATTAACATTTATTTATCTTTATAGTTTTAGTAGGAAGAAAAAACTATATTGTAATATTAAACAAATAAATAAAAATTGCAAAATGCCTGTGATCTTATAAATCGTACACAGGATAAATCAGCATACTGCAGAAAAAGAAAATTTCAAATGAGCTATTTGTCAATTTTTATTTTTTACGTTCTTTTGGGGTTTCTTTTTTTTAAAACACCATGTTTTAAAAAATATCGAAAAATTAATAAACTCTCTTAAGATATAAATGTATCAGAATATAATATATCGACCCTTTGCATGCGCCGTCCGCATTTAGATGTCCGTCACGTAGCGAGTGTCCATATCGGCCCATAGGGGTGTTTTGTTCAATGAAATCGGGGTAAACCGAACAATTGGATGAACTTGACATACTTGCTTCAGTTGTGCTGACGTAGACATTTCGTCCCAATATCAGTGATCCAACTTACGTACCGACCAATATTATATTATTGAGTGTTTTATAAAAACAATGCCTTCGCCTTTTCGCTGTAATAAAATATGTTTGAATCTTTACAGCGAAAAAATTACAGGTAAGTGTGTGATGAATCACCTGTTTCTATAGATTTTTTTTTTATTATTTTTATTTTGAACTCTAAGGTGATTTAAATGCTACGCGGGAAAAATTGAGCTAAGCCCACCTATTGGGGCTAGTATTGGGAGGGAGTTAGTAGCGATTGATCGGATATAGGTTACGGGCAGGTACTATTCAATTCTTATAAATCATATTAATCTTGTGGTAAAGCCGCGTTTGGTACAAATGGTTGACGATCGGTGCGGTCCGAGCGGTCCACGTGTGCTTCCCATAAAAAAAATACTGAACACGGCTTTCGTAGATTTGGGTCGCGATAATTGCAGTTTAAGCCGTTAAAAAACCGATTAACGTCTACTCTAAGGTGACGATGATATTGACAGTTCCACGAGGTTTCTGAATTATGGACTTTTTTGCTGTGGTTTTGAAACCGCTTAAATGTCATTAATCGTGATCTCGAGTGGATTCCCGGGCAACAGAGAGGCAGAATATTGAGCAAAACTAAGAAAGGCAGGTCCTAATCGGGGGATCGCGAGAGGAAAACGCCCCATAAATTTTTTTATAGGAATTGGCCGTGAAGCACGGATTAAACGTGTACGTTGTACCAGAGGGGTGACCTTAACTGAGCGGATAATGATTTATTTTCGTTTCGCGGGAATCGGATAACGTAGGCAGATAGAAAAGTTAACTATAATTCTATTATATTTATCTGTAGACTAACGCTCTTCAGGCTTTTACAACAGATAGGTAATTGTGCAATGACGGTATATACGGTTAGGAAAGAGATAACGATAACGTGTAAGCATATTAATGGCACGACAAGAAAATAATATACTCGAATATAGATACAATATATTAACTATGTAATCACTACAAACCTGTCCGACGTTAGCGTAGTTTCAACAGGACGGGTAACGTGTATACGATTGGCTATTCTAGCTCAGATTTCGCCGGGTTTGGTAGTAATAACCACAAAACATAATTGGAACAAGTGTATCTAGATAAGAATATTGTAAATAAAATAATATGAATTTGCGGCCCATATACACATGAAATAAAAGGATAAAGCGTATGGGGATCTTATAGATGGATGGATAAATGAAACAAATATATATAGGAGTAAATGCAAGTAAAAAGCAAGCATATAAGTACCAAAAACATAGGAGAACATAGTGTGATAGAAATTCGAAGACGGGAGGAACAATAATGTGAAGTGGAACGGATATAGCAAGAGCATGTAATAATGATAAACGTACAAATACAGACAACTACTTGAGACCGATTCGACAGATACTAGCAATCTTTCAACACACCTCTAAGAACATGGTGAGCGGTATATAGTTATCAGCGGAGGCGTCCAGTGCCTTGGCAATAAATGAGCACTGAATTAATCCGACGCCTTGCCTGCGGCACTGGAGGTTTATTTACTTATTTGTTTTATTTGTTTTCATTTATTGGGTTTCTTACAGCCATATAATTAATCAATCTTTGAAGAAAAGACAATAATTGATGCACAGAGTTTTGGGCCAATTACGCGAAAACACATACATACAATCGATAAAAGAATAATAAAAACATGTCCAATAGTGGGTTGTGTGAGTGTGTATCTGTGTGTTTATTTATTTGTTTATTTATTTTGTTTTGGGAAAAAAATTAAAAGCAAAACGATCTTAAAAATCTTCCACTGAATTTAAAAATTTAATTTAACTTACATTAATAGTTTATTGTGTTATAGCGAATAGTACTCTTCCAGTATTATATTGTTCGAGAATATTCACTGTCTATGTAACATAGTTATTTTGTGGATCAATCTTACTGCCAATAAAAATAATAATAAATGGTTACAAATTATGTTTAAATTCCGCAACGGAGGGAACTAATACGTCCCTGTGCGCGGAGAGCCGCGGGCAAAAGACAGGATTCATTGGATGATCCACGAGAAAAGATCGCCCAAAATTAATTTAAAATTAGGTATAGTACCTTTGAACGATTGTTTTATCTAGGTATGCAGTGTGTACATGTTGAGTGTAGGGAAATTGATACAATGATATAGCAGCCAAGGATCGTTAAATTTCCGATAAAGACGAGTGAAAATACGAGGGAACGGGACATGATAATGGTAGATAATGAAGAAACATCAACTATGATTAGGGGAGTACCCGATAGATTGTGGTTACGGTTGATCAAACGACAATATGGACTGAACTTAGAAATTAAATATTAAAAATTAATTATCGCGCTTGTGAAGCGAGTTCAAATCGTCCGAAGCCACTGAGTCCGTCCCAAAACAGGCACAGGGAGGAGACAGAGACGGCAACAGGAGGTGGGATCAACTGACATATCCGAGTGGAGATATGGTTTTTTTTTGCCAAATTGAATCTTAGGAACAAAGATTTAGGTTTCAAGGGGAGTAGAATATTGAAAATCCTGGAAACACACGACTTAGGACCTTTTCCCGCTAGGGGGGTTTTAAAATGTCAAGACGCAGCAGATTTCGGGCAGTTGGTGTGAACGTCTACGGGGCGTGAAATCCGCGTCGGTTGTTTTTTTGAGTGAAAGTTACCGTCGACTTAGAGTGTCCCAGTGGTTATAGTGAAAATTATAGTTTAATTTCAAGTGAAAGTTGTGTACGGGTAAATATACTCTTCGACATTGTTTATTGCTCACGTTAAAAGAAAAGGGGGGTACGGGTTTGATTTTATTTTATAAAGGGTAATTAATTTGGCATATTAGAACTTCGGGAATTACTGCGCTTTATTGAGTTGATTAGTCCGGCATATATAGAACTGATATTTGCAGATCACCGGAAACTAGCTGTGCATTATAAAGATACCTATCTTATGCTAAATACGCGAGGTCCTGTTAAAAGGGTTTTAACTCAGGGTACGGGTTTGATTTTATTTTATAAAGGTAATTAATCTGGCATATCGGAACTTCGGAAATCACTATGTTCTATAAAGTTAATTATTTTTGTCGTCTTACTAGGTTCACAGAATAATATTCGCAGAATTTCAGGAAACGGTAGAGTTCAAATTTAGTTAAATTTTCGTTTTACTAAGTATAGTATTGGCGGATCTCTGGAAACTAGCTGTGCGTTATAAAGATACCTATTTTATGCTAATCACGCGGGAAGCTGTTAAAAGATAAAGGAGTTGTTACTAACAGATTCGATTTTAAATAAGTCTTATAAAATACCTATCTTTGCTAAATACGCGAGGTCTCATTTTAATTTTTACATTTGTAAGGCATATAATATTTCGTTATATGAAATGTTTCGATTAGACCGGGTTTATTTTAGTTATCGAAAGAATATTTAGTTTATTTTAATAATTTTTCTTGTTTATGTTTAATAGTAAGAGTCCGTTAAAATTATAGCGAATAAATTCTGGGATTAAAAATACGTCTAGTGAAAAATATATAGCTGATCTCGCGGGGTATCAGGTTCAGCCCATAATAATCTAGATTTTCATTTCGTTTAAAATTATATAGAGTAATTCCGCGAGAATCGGGGTTTATTTACAATTTCACAGATGTATAAATTCCATTATTCTAGAAAATTATATAAAATTATCTCGTGAGAATCGGGGTTTATTTACAATTTCACAGATGTGTAAATTCCATTATTCTAGAAAATTATATAAAATAACCTCGTGAGAATCGGGACTTATTTACAATTTTACAGATGTATGAAATTTCATTATTCTAAAAATTATATAAAATAATCTCGTGGGGGTCGGGGTTTATTTACGGTTTTACAGAAGTACAAGTTTCACTATTTTATAAAGTATATAAAATTGCTTCCGTTCGGCCCGGGTTATCTTATATTATATAGGAAAACATAGGTCCCGCGCTATTAAAACATATAAAAACGTTTCATGTGGCCGGGATTATTACGCGCGTTGGGGAAAGTCTATAAGGTAAAAATATGTTTAATTTGATTCGGGTTATTTTATATTTTATGAAAGATATTTGCCTCGCGGACTTAAACTATGAAAAAATGTTTCAATTAGTTCTGGTTATACTTTAGGAGTGATGTAAACTTCGCGGTTGTATAATTTGGGTTACTTTGTATTATACGAAAACGTAAATCTCGCGTATAAAAACGCGTATAAAAAAGAACGTATATCATGTATTCAAACATATAAAAACTTCTAGTACATTGTTTCGATAGACCGGGGTTGTATTATACTTATAAAGATGTTGTAGGGCCTCGTTATATTGAAAATATATATAAACCGCCTGGGGCCGGGTCTCCTTATTTATAAACTATATAAGATTTCGTTACATTTAGTTATATAAAATGCTATCGTTCGGGAATTCGCGTTTCATTTTAAGCATATATAAATATAGGGTCCCGTTTTTGAGCAATGTTAGTGTTTCGTTTAGAATTCGCGCCTTCATTTAATAAATATGAAACATGTAGATTTCAATCAGAACTATTTTAAAATGATTCGTTTAGAAATTCGCGTCTTGTATTATAAATGTGAAAATTATAGTATTCGTTTTGAGCTAAAACGTGTGAACATAGAAACACTACAGCTTTGACCGCTATTTTGTTTACTATGCCTAGGACATTCTTGCGGTGTATTAGGCTTGATGGTAAAATTTAAACTCTTACTCTGTTTAAAATATACGTAGTGTCTCCGCCTAGATTGGCTTCACGATATACTTTATGAAATTTGTAAGTTCCGCTGTCCTAAAATTATATAAAATTACCTTCGTTTAGATCGGGTTATATCATATTCCTCGTGGAACGCGTAAACCTCGTTGTCCTGAAACTAAATAAGGATGTTTCATCTAGACCGGGTTCATTTTACATTTTAGGAAGAATATAAATCCCGCGTCTTTCACTACATAAAATGGATTTGGTAAGATTGGGGTTGTTTATACTTGTAGAAATTACAGAATCCCGTTATTCCTAAACTATATTAAAATGATAAATTATATTAAAATGATTTAAACTATATTAAAATTTGCCGGAGAGTGGATATCAAATATTCGAGATGATAATAAAATTATATTAAGAATAAATATAATTTTATTATCAATGCACAAACTTGGCAATGAACTACCTACATATGTCGACATTTTAAATCCATCTCTCTCAAAATTTAAAAATTCATTATATGATCATTTCTTTTCAAAATATTAAATTTTATATAATGTCTTAAATTTTTTATATATATAGCTGGCTATTCAAATTTAATATTGCTATATTATCGGTGAGTAAAAATTTCTGAGATCACTACTTTACACTTTTTTGCATATATACTTTTTTTACATATATGTCTAACCTCATTATGTTTAAACTATGTATATATACTTTTTACATTTATACCCTTTATTTTTCTTTTACATTTAACCGTTTGTTGTATTTTAATTATGTATGAACCTGCTACTTTATACTTTTTGCATATATACTTTTTTACATATATGTCTAACCTCATTATGTTTAAACTATGTATATATATACTTTTTACATTTATACCCTTTATTTTTCTTTTACATTTAATCGTTTGTTGTATTTTAATTATGTATAAACCTGCTACTTTACACTTTTTGCATATATACTTTTTTTACATATATGTCTAACCTCATTATGTTTAAACTATGTATATATATACTTTTTACATTTATACCCTTTATTTTTCTTTTACATTTAATCGTTTGTTGTATTTTAATTATGTATAAACCTGCTACTTTACACCTTTTTGCATATATACTTTTTTTACATATATGTCTAGCCTCATTATTTTAAACTGTGTATATATACTTTTTTTCATTTATACCCTTTATTTTTCTTTTACATTTAATCGTTTGTTGTATTTTAATTATGTATAAACCTGCTACTTTACACCTTTTTGCATATATACTTTTGTTACATACATGTCTAACCTCATTATTTTTAAACTATGTATATATACCTTTTTACATTTATACCCTTTATTTTTCTTTTACATTTAATCGTTTGCTGTATTTTAATTATGTATAAACCTGTTGTAAAAGGCTATTAAGCCGTGTAATTAATTAATAATAATAATAATAATAATAATAATAATAATAATAATAATAATAATAATAATAGTAATAATAATAATAATAATAATAATAATAATAATAATAATAATAATAATAATATTAAGAATAAAACTAAATCGGCGGACCCTAAAAGTAATATGTATTGACCTTATAAAGATGTAGACTAGGGGGGTTTTATTATAGAAGCAATCAATTCTTTAACAACAACAAGTGGACAAGTGGTTGCTTCATGGGTTTGTTAAAACTTATAAATGGATGGAATCCTAGATTCAAAGCTTAATCCCGGTATTTCGGATAAATATAAGAATATGTAACATCGGAAAATAACGGGTAACGGGTTTTATGAAAAATATCGGTGCGTATAATCATTAGAGTATGATCATTAGAATTGGAGTCTAGTCTCGATGACCCGGGAAGTACGGATACGTAAGACGGAAATAAGGACTATGGTGCAGTATTATTAAGATATATAAATACTTACAATTGTCGAGCTAGAGTCTAATTCCGGTATCTCGAGGAATATAAATTCAAGGAAAAGAAAATAATGTCTAGTTTCGGTTTGATTAAGGTATATACACCGTATAGTTGCCGAGGCTGGATACTAAGCCCCAGCTACGGAAACTTATAAGCGCGTAATGGCAGGATCAAAGGTTAGGTCGCGAACTATAATTAATTAGGGGCCTGTGAATCGTGTGCGCGTGCGAGGCAAGTGTCCGCAATCCTTAGGTATAAAGTGAGGTACATAAAGTGAAACTACGATGCACTGGAATGGATATAATCGGCGGCAGATGGGTAAGTCATGTCATCCTCTTTCCGTTTTGAGATTATAACGATATATAAAGGTGGCGCACGATTTAGAAGAATGGTCTCGGGTTCGACACCCCAGACAGAGACGGAAGAAGCGCCGACAGTGAAAGCTAACCCCTGTACCGTAAACTTTACATATGTTTTCCCGCAGGTGTTCTTTGCATGTTGGATCCGTACTGACCCTAATAGGGGCGAATTAATTCGCCAAATAACCCTTCTCTGCATGTGTGTGAACTTCCAGGGATCGCGCGGCCCGTGTGCTCGACGCCGAATTTAATTATTCATTTCTATTTATTTATTTAATTGATGATTCATTAATACATTAGGTGTTTATTTGTCTATTCATATGCCGCGTCCCAGTTATATATAGTCAGGCGGCGTTTCGATAGCATCATCATCATCACCATCACCAGCAGTGTCCCAGTTATATATTGTCAGGAGACGTTTCAATAGTACCATCATCATCATCTTCATTAGCGGTGTTCCAGTCATATATAGTCAGGAGGCGTTCCGATAGTATCATCACCATCATTAGCAGTGTCCCAGTTGTATATTGTCAGGAGACGTTTCAATAGTACCATCATCATCATCTTCATTAGCGGTGTTCCAGTCATATATAGTCAGGAGGCGTCCCGATAGTAACATCATCATCATCAGCAGTGTCCCAGTTATATATCGTCAGGAGACGTTTCAATAGTATCATCATCTTCATCATCATTAGCAGTGTCCCAGTTATATATAGTCGGGGGGCGTTTCGATAGCATCATCATCAT